>CM038680.1:178252750-178526983 GCA_021605205.1 Aegilops longissima | reverse complement strand
TAAAGACAAGGAACCTGGCGTGTTCATTGCTAGGAGGTTATTGACCAGAAGTGATGGAGTAAACACAGTTGGCCTTGAAGCGGCACCACCGAGTGGTGCAAACAAAACAACGTGGCTAATCTCATTGGACCAAGGCCTCAAAGAAGCATCATGCTCCTCTTTTTTTTCTTAGCAAGGGCCCATTCTAGATCCTCCGACGTAAAGAGACTTGACTTGAGGAAGCCCGCCTTTATCCTTAGGATCTACAACCAGGGAGTCCCATCGGGTTCATCTCGCTCTATGGCGGTTAAGCCACAGAATAGAAACACGAGGCTACGATACCAATTGAAAGGATCGAGATGGACCTAGAGGGGGTGAATAGGTACAATTACAAATTTTTTATTATTACTTAGCAATTTTAGGCAATAGTCACGGAATATGAAGATGAGCCTAACAATTGCAAGTGAGCACAAAAGTACTAAGCAAGTAACACAAACACGTAAGTAGGCAAGCACAATATGATATCACGTGAAGTGTAAAGAGACAAGTAACCAAAAGTAGAGAGTAAGGGTTAGTAATAACCGCAACTCAGGGAGGCGAGGATGTATGCGATGTTCACTTCCTTGGAGGGAAGCTAGTCACCGTTAGAGGGTGGATGTTACCACGAAGGCACACCAACGCCCGAAGGCTCACCCTATTCTCCCTTTGAGGAAACACCAGGGCGTTTCTCAACAACTAGTGGTAGACCTTGGGGTGGTCTCAAACCCTCACAAACTTTTCAGTGGGAAATCACAAAGTTCGATTCCTCTCCGAATGACTCCTACCGCCTGGGTCTCCAACCTCAAGAGTAACAAGAGCGATGGGGAAAGCTCAAAACTTGCTCAAGTCACGAATTCCTTTGGTGCAAAGAAGGGATGAAGTGGATCTATCACTTGATTGGAGAACTTCTCTCAAATGCTCCTATAACACTTGGGAATCTAGGATTTGGTGTGGTTGAATGAGAGAGAGAGTGAGGAGTGTTCTTGATAGGTTCAAGGTGAATGGTCAACCCTATCCCGTGGAGAGGAAGGGTATATATATAGGTGGTGGGTAAAAGTGACCGTTTGGGTACAGGATGGGTCAGACGTCCGGGAGCGTCCCAGACGTCCGGAGGCACAAATAGGTCGGACGTCCAGCGATCATCGCCGGACGACCGGCGCTGTGAAATGTGACCCACAACCCGGTGTACGAGATCAGACGTCGAGCGAGGCGGACATCGGAGTCGAACGTCCGTAGAATGTACATTGTGAAACATGCATCCGAACGCAGACGGCCGGAGAATCGGATGTCGTAAAAAAACTTGGTGAAGCGTGCATCCGAGCCGCAGACGGCCGGAAGGTCGGGCGCGTCCGTAAGAAAACTTGTTGTGAAGCGTGTCGGACGTCCGGAGAGTTCGGACATCCATAGAAATAACTACTGATGTGTAACTCCGGACGTCCGGAAGTGGTACGACGTCAAGAAGGCAAAGATATAGGAATAGTATCTTTTGAGCAAGTTTTTCACTAGATCCATGATCCCCTCTTAATAGTCGGGATCCCTATACCCAAAGATCAAACCATAAATGAAATCGACATCTTGTATCTCCATTCTTGAGTTATATGCTTTTTGTCGAGTCATGATCCATGCACACGGTCTTTGAAACATAATCCTGAGATATACTTGATAAACATGATTAGTCCCGAACATATGTGTTGTCATCAACATCAAATTACTAAGGGCATGATTGCACTTTCACCATGGCCTCGAGAAGCCGCTCCTCCCGAGAGCCGTCGCCACCGGCGCTCGGTTCGTCGACGACCTCGAGCCCGGCGGTGGCAAGCACCTCTTCGTCAAACACTTCTCCTTCGACGGGCGCCCTGGAGCTGGACGCCCCTGGGAGGTGGACGAAGAGGTCGTCAGTCACCCTCAGATACCTGCTAGAGCCGGAGGCCACAGAGGAGGAGGGCTGGTCATCGACCACCTCCTCCTCGGTGGTGGCTTTGCCGGCCTCTCCGGCAGGCCCCTTGGCGGGCTCCCCGGCAGACCCCTTGGCGGCGTCTTCGGCATCACCCTTGGCGGACTCCTCGGCAGCGACCTTCTCGTCATCTGCTGCAGCATCCTTGGCCAATCCTCGATGATGGCGTCTATGTCCTCCTGGTCCGCCAATGGACGACCTGGACACCAAGAAGGGGATGAGACAAAGCCAAGACCAAGAATCAACAGCAAAAGGAAAAGGAAATGGAGACGAAGGGCGAGTAACCTACCCGTGCTGGGCTGAGAAGCAGAAGTCCCTCCCCGCCAACATTTGGCGCCGAGGCAAAGCCACCGGCGCCTGAGTTTTCCTCCTCCTCCTCCGTGTGCATGGGCTTGGTACCTGGCCCCCTTGTCGGGGACGCCCCTCGGGGCGGTGTAGTCGATGGGGGCGGCGTGTTGGGAGTAGCCCTCCGTGGCTCCTCTTGCTGCTGCTCCCCTCCTGCATCCATGGCAAGGTCATCACCAAAGTGTCATGCCCCTGACACACGTCGACGAGGGGTGAGTGGTGAACTTACGCTGGGGGCTGTGCCGGGGGCTGCTGTCCGGGCTGCTCAACACCACCAGTGGTGTGCCGGAGGCGCTTGCCGAAGGCTGACTTCCGGTCGAGGTCCTGGCCCTTTTCACTCTCTGGGCCAACGTCTCCACCTCCCTGCAAATGAAGATAATCCAAGATAAGCGGCACTATTCGAAGAAACGGAGATGACGAAAAGGAGGGGGGAATAAAGAGCTTACTCCTCCTCCTCTTCCTCCTCCTCTGTCGTCTTCCTTTTCCTTCTCGGGCTGAGGGATCCGAAGTCCAAGGTGACCCCCGCGTCAACATCTGCTGGAGGAGGGGAAGGAGGTGGCGTATGAACGCGCTTGGATGAGGAAGAACCAGATGCCTTCTTCTTCACCACCGCGGCCCTTGTCTGCGCTGGGGCCGTCTCTGGCCACTGCCGCACCAGCCACACTACCTAGCCCGGACCCGGCTCGCCAGTGGTGGCCCACCGAGACCGTCCTCTCCCGTGTGCTGGAGGGTCGAGGCCGTGGCCTCCTCAGACGACTTCGCCGACCATGTCTTCAAGGCAGTGCCGGTCTTGCCTGGCCTCCCGTGACCTCCGCCTTGCTGGCGACTCCTTCTCCTCCGCTTCCACCGTGGCCTTGTCCTCCATGCCGCCAGTGCTGCCGGCCTCCTCGGCGAGCTTCGCCTCCGCCGCCCGGGCGGCGATGTAGTCCAGCTCCACCTGGGTGGTGTCCTAGATGAGCCGCGGCTCATCGATAACGTACCCCTCGTGCAAGGAGTCGAAGAACAGCTGCACCTAGATGTCTTCCGGCTCGACCCAGCTCGGGTCTGGGCCATGCGCGTTGCAGAGCAGCATCATGGTGATGATGTCGTTCCGGTGCGAGTTATTGCTCAGCGGGACCACTCCTGCCGGCAACCGGAATAAAGGTCCCTTGGCAACCTTGCCGGCCTTCGCGGCGGCCCTCGCAACCTTGCCGGTCCGCTCGACCTCGCCGTCGCGGCCCATGTCGAGCTGAAAGAGCCACTGGCAAAAGTGGGCATGCCCCATCACTTTGAAGTTGTGGTCGAGGCCGGGGCGAAGCCGCATGATGTCGGCGGCGTTCGTGAAGAGCCAGGCCGGCCGCCCCTTATCGTGCAGTGGAGCGATGCGGTGGCGGATGAAGTCCGCCCTGATCATCTCAAGGGTGAGCCCGGCCTCGGTGAGCCGAAGGATCCTGGTGCGATCTTGAGCTTCTCGTCGTCGGCGTCGACGTCGCTCCAATCGCTTCTGCGGACCGACGGCGCCCGGCGAACTTCGCAGAACGCTGGCGGATCCTTCTCTTCAATCCAGCACCACCGGCCCTGCCACTCTTCCCACCTCTCCTTCATGGTGCCCTATGGGTACGCCCCCTTGGACCTTGGGATCCAGGCGATGCAACTGGAGATGGTGCCCCCCGTTTGGATCCGAGGGAATAAGTAGTGGAGGAAAAGCATCGTGTTGGGGTGCACCCCGGCGAAACCTTTGCAGAGGTGCGCGAAAAGGGCCATGCACGCCACAACATTCGGGGTAAAATCCAGGAGGTGGAAGCCAAAGGTGTGCATGATGTCGCTAAAGAAATCGGAGAAGGGAGGACAAAGCCCGCAGGAGCAATAGTTGACAAAGAAAGGGTACTGATTCGAGGCAGCCTCGGCGTAGTTGGCGGGGATGACGCACGTGGCTGGATGCCCCGTCTTCTCTCCCCCTGTCTTCACCCCCCACAGGGGCTTGAAGGCTTCCCGGAGCTCGAACACATCAATTGTCGAGGGGAAGTAGGCGGACTGCATCTGCTGCACCACCAGCGCACTCTCCGGTGGCTCCGTCGCTCCGACATCCTTGGCCACTCCCTTTCCCTTGGTGGATTTGGGCGCCATGGCAGCTGGGGGGTAAGAACAGGAAGGCGGGGAACGACTGGCGGGCGAGGGCGAAGCTTGGGGAAGAAGAGGAAGACGAACGGAGACTACCGAGATTGGGATTGTGTGGAGGGTAAAGGAACAGTGCGCTCGCGGTTATCCCTTTTTATGGGGAAGGTGCGGGCCGCGCTGCCCATTTACTGCGATGTGACGCATGCGTGCAGGAACCGCCCCACGCATGCCACCCACGTCATGCGCACCCCTCCGCTCTGCGCATTCAATGCGGGTGATGAAGCGCGAGCGTCGAAAAGTTTACCCTACGGTAAAACCGCCCCGCATTGCCAGCGCACCGTTTTGGGCCTGGCCCAACAACGTGTTAACGCTTATGTGGCCCGGGCCGGTGGCTCATGTCGGTGTACAAAAGAAGGCGCACCTTTATACCTTTACTTGTGCACTGACGGTCGAGCAGCGCCCATGGCGCACCAAGCGAGCAGGGAGGTAAACCGGTAAAACCAAAGCCCAAGATAGCCAAAGCAACGCCAAGGCCAAGAACACAAAGAAGCAGAGATGCGAAGCAGGTTCCCCTAGCAAGACCCTTGCCGGGGGCAGCCTCAGCAGCCCGACAAGACCCTTGCCGGCGCGGCTCGCCCACACCAGCGGAGCACGCCACCCTTGAGCCCATGGTATCCAACACCATCAACCACGTTGGAACTAGGGCTCGGGAGGCACCTCCATGGTGGCATGCAGATCTTTGTAAAGACCAAGTAATATTCAAGATCAGATGAGGATTAAAAGACAACGGTCCTCGGCAAGATCCTTGCCGAGAGAAACCTAAGACCCCTCAACAAGATCCTTGTCGGGAGACGACAATGCCGCCACGGCAAGACCCTTGTCCGGCCCCCTGGCAAAGCCCTCACCGAGGACGCCCGGCGAGGGCCAGCTCGAGCCCGCACCGGCCGGAGTCACCACCGCCCGTTCGCATCATTGCCAGCCCAACCAGCTGGGCAGGCACCTACGTGGCAACATGTAGCTCCCAGACCAGATCAGCAACCACATGTGTGGCGGCATGTAGATCTTCGTGAAGACCCTACCGCCGCGCCACCTCAGCTGCTTGCCTGCCTACATTGCGCCGCATGCAGCGCTAGCTAGGGCGCGTGTCGAAGCGAGGAGGAGCGGCGACGGACGGGACGGGCCTCGTTCCTGTCCCCAATAAAGCAAGGGGACACCTACGCGACGCGTCTTGTCCTGTAATACGAGCAATAATCTCATATCACTGTAGGCCTTTCCACCTCCTGTGTGCCACTGTGGCAGCCCCTTTCGACTATAAAAGGAGGCCCATGGCATACTGGAAAAGGATTCGGCTCTCTGAAACGGCTCAGCTACCATAGCTAGTTGGAGGCTAAAGAACACTCAATACACCCACCAAAGCAGGACTAGGGTTTTACGCATCCTCGCGGCCCGAACCTGGGTAAACGATCCTTGTGCTGATTACTAATCCTTCTCTTCTTGCAACCCTAGGCCCCGGCAATCGTGGTAGGCATTCTTGTGATCCCATAGGTGTCGTTTCCCACCGACAACCGTGTCCCTAGTGAGCCTCTACTAGACTAGCTCATTCATTAAAGATGATTAAGGTTTCCTAACAATAGACATGTGTTGTCATTTGATAACGGAATCACATCATTTGGAGAATGATGTGATGGACAAGACCCATCCGTTAGCTTAGCATAATGATCGTTCAGTTTTATTGCTATTGCTTTATTCATGTCAAATACATATTCCTTCGAGTATGAGATTATGCAACTCCCGGATACTGGAGGAATGCCTTGTGTGCTATCGAACGTCAAAACGTAATTGGGTGATCATAAAGATGCTCTACATGTATCTCCAAATGTGTTTGTTGTGTTGGCATAGATCGAGATTAGGATTTGTCACTCCGAGTATCGGAGAGGTATCTCCGGGCCCTCTCGGTAATACACATCATAAGCTTGCGAGCAAATGACTAAGGAGTTAGTCACAAGGTGATGTATTACGGAACGAGTAAAGAGACTTGCCAGTAATGAGATTGAACTAGGTATGAAGATACCAACGATCGAATCTCGGGCAAGTAACATACTGATGGACAAAGGGAATTACGTATGTTGTCATAATGGTTTGACTGATAAAGATCTTCATAGAATATGTAGGAGCCAATATGGGCATCCACGTTCAGCTATTGGTTATTGACCGGAGAGGTGTCTTAGTCATGTCTACATAGTTCTCGAACCCGTAAGGTCTGCATGCTTAATGTTCGATGACGATATAGTATTATATGAGTTATGTGATTTGGTGACTGAATGTTCTTCGGAGTCCTGGATGAGATCACAGACATGACAAGGAGTCTCGAAATGGTCTAGAGGTAAAGATTGATATATATATAGTACAATTGTATTCGTACACAGAAGTGTTTCGGGGGGTACAGGGTACTTATCAGGTCATCGGAAGGGGTTCCGAACACCCCCGGCAAAAGATATGGGCCTTATGGGCCAAGAGGGGAAACACACCAGCCACAAGGGGCTGCTGCGCCGCCCATATGGGCTGGCCTAAGGAGGAGAAGGAAAGGGGAGAAGGGAAAGGTAACTGTGGATTAGGATTCCCACTTGCTTCCCTCCCCCCCTCTTTCCTTCCCTCCGACAAAAAAGGCAGGGGGCGCGGCCAAGGGCAGGAGCCCAAGTAGGATTCAGACCTACTTGGGGCGCCCCTTGGCCTCTCCCCTCTCCCTCCTACCTATATATATATATGAGGAGGGGGATCCTAGCATAGCCCAGACAATTGCCTAGCCGTATGCGGCACGCCCCTCCACCGTTTACACCCCCGGTCATATTTTCGTAGTGCTTAGGCTAAACCCCGCGGAGATCACTTCACCATCACCGTCACCATGTCATCGTGTTGACGGAACTCATCTACTACCTCGATGTATTGATGGATCAAAAAGGCAAGGGACATCACTGAGCTGAACGTGTGCAGAGCACAGAGGTGTCGTGCGTTCGGTACTTGATCGGTTGAAGCGCGAAGAAGTTCGACTACATCAACTGTGTTGTGAAACGCTTCCGCTTACGGTCTACGAGGGTACGTAAACACACTCTCCCCCTAATTGCTATGCATCTCTGTCGGGGGAAACGACACCTACAAGATCCCAGGGAATCCCTTCTACGGTTGGCGGGGCGTGGAGCTACGCAAAGAGCATGTCTAGAGGATCAGAACGAGGGGATTTTTACCCAGGTTTGGGCCACAAACGATGCGTAAAACCCTAATCCTGCTTGCCTGTGTATATTTGGTGTTCTTGAGCTCTTGAACTAGCTGCGGTGTATGCCCAGTCCAAAGAGTCCGAACCCTTCCACAGTACGCCTCGGGCCTCCTTTTATATGTCAAAGGGGTCGCCACAGTGGCACACAAGAGGTGGAAAGTGTCTATAGTGTACAAGTTTATCACCTAGCACCGTAGGACAAATGCATTTAATGCACTGCCTACGTGCCCTCTTGCTTTATCAGGGACTGCAACAGAGCTCGTCCCATTCGTCGCTGCCTCATACTCGCTTCAGCAGCTGGCCAAGGCGATGAGGCATGCAATGCTGCCTTCGCTGGTTGGCTCTGGTCTTTGGTGCGGTGATGACAGGGTCTCCATGAAGATCTGTATGCCACCACGCAGGTGATTGACTGGTTGTCCTAGAAGTTGCATGCTGCCACACAGCTGCTTGCTTAGTTGGCGGGCTAGTTGTCGCGTCGGAACAGCCATGGGGCAGCGAAACGTTGGTGGGTGCGGGCCTGGCCTCGGCCCTGCAGATGCCCCCGGCAAGGGTCTTGTCGGGGTCTCGCGGGCATCCCCGGCAAGGATCTTGCCAGGGGTCTTCGTCTGTCCCCAGCAAGTCTCTTGCCGGGGATCTTTGCCTTCTGGTTCTTATCTAGTTTTGCAGGCCTTTGGTCTTCACAAAGATCTGCATGCCACCACACAGGTGCCCCTGAGTCTTGGACTTGACGTTGTCAATGGAGTCAAAGCTCTCAGGCTGAAGGGTGGTGGCCTTGCTAGTGTTGGACAAGTCGCCCCGGCAAGGCTCTTGCCGGGGCTATGTGGTCCGACCCAGCAAGGGTGTTGCCGGGGAAATCTATCTTGTCCCTTTGCTCTTCATGATTTTGGCTTGAGCACTGCCTTGGCAGCCTTGTACCTTTGCTTCTTCCGCTTGCCAACGCAGTGCGCGGTGTGGCTCATGACTGCCGATGCACAAGTAAAGGGGTACAGAAAGGCCCCTACTTTTGTACACCGACAGGAGCCCTCGGGCCTGGGCCATACATAAGCGCGAAGCATTGTTGGGCCAGGCCAGTAACAAAGGCGCTGACGCACGCTGTGGCGCGAGTTTTAGCCATGTAACTCCTTCCGCAATATGCTTCCCCCACCCGCATTGAGTGCGTGACATGGGGGTCGTGCGTGGAACAGCCGCAGCATGCTTGCGTCACCTTGCGGTGAATAGTAAAGAGGCGGCCCGCGCCTTCCCCCTAAAAAAGAGGAAACCGCTTGGGCGCTGCTCATTTACCCTCTGCGCCCTTTCCAATCTTGGAAACCTCCGTTCCCCTCTTCTTCCCAAAGCAAAAATTGGAGCTCCCGCTTCTGCTTGCCGGCGACGCGCCCCCATTGCCCTTGACCCCTCACCCCCTCTCAGTCGCCATGGCGGCCAAGACAAGCAAGGGCAAGGGAGCGGCCAAGGACGCCGAGGGGAACGAGGCACCAGAGAGCGAGTTTGTGGAGATGCGGATGGAGTACGCCCTCTTCACCTCGACGGTCGACGCACTCACCCTCAAGGAGAAGTTCAGGCCTCTATGGGGAAGGGAGACATCGAGGCATCCTGCCACGCGTATCATCCCCGCCTCCTGCGCCAAGGCCGGTCCAAATCGGTACCCTTTCTTCATCGACTATTTCTCTTGCGGGCTCTGCCCCCTTTCTCAGATTTCTTCAACGACATCATGCACACCTATGGCTTCCACCTTCTGGATTTCACGCCGAACGCTGTGGCGTGCATGGCCTTCTTTGCCCACCTTTGTGAGGGCTTGCCGAGTGCTCCCGGCTTGCGGTGCTCTTCGCCATTACTTCACCCTCGTGCATCCAGCGGGGCACCATCTCTGGCTGCATCACACGGATCCCAGGGACCCGGGCGAAGTGCGTGCCCGGAGGGGTGCCAGAGAAGAGAGGTGGGACGAGTGGTGGGGCCGGTGGCGCTGGATTGTGGAGGTAGATCTGCAGGAGTTCTGCCGGGTCCGTCGAAAACCACCGGTCTGCAGCAAGGACTGAGGCGATGTTGACACCGACGACAAGAAGTTCACGGTTGCCACCACCAGGATCCATCGCCTCACGTCGGTCGGGCTCACTATCGAGATGATCGGGGCTGGCTTCATCTGCCGCCGGATTGCTCCACTGCACAATAAGGGGAGGCCGGCCTGGGATTTCAGGAATGTGGCCGTTATCATGAGGCTCCACCCCGGCCTGAACCACAACTTCATGGTGTTGCAGCATGCCTACCTTTGCTAGAGGCTTTTTCAGCTCAAGGTCGGCGAGGTCGGCAGGGTCGAGAGGACCGGCAAGGCCGAGAAGACCGGCAAGGCTGCCATGGCCGGCAAGTCTCTGTTTGGGTTGCTAGCGGGGATGGTCCCGTTGAGCAACAACTCTTGCCAGACCGCCATCATCGCCATGATGCCAGTTTTCAATGCGCACGGCCTCGATCCAACGTTGGCCGAGCCAAAAGCGGAGCTGGCGCAGGCATTCTTCGACAACTTGTCGGAGAGGTATGTTTGTGACGAGCCACTGCTCATCCGTGACACCACCGAGGAGGAGTTGGTGTACATTGCTGCTAGGGCGGGGGAAGCAGCGCTTGCCAAGGAGGCCGGCAGCCTCGGCACCGTGGAGGACTCGCCGACGTGGCTGCAGAAGAGAGGGAGTTTGCCGAGTGGACGGGTCTGCCGGGGAAGCCAGTGGCGCTGGTGCTGGGGCCCCCCTTGTTGAAGAAGTGGCCGAGGAGTCGGCGGAAGAGGAGGCCGATGCGGATGACTCCTTGGCCCCGGGGAGGAAACGTGTCCTGCGGCAGGCTAGTTCCGGCTAGCCGGTCCGGCCCGGCAGGACCGCACAGTGGCAACAGGCCCAGGCGCAGCCCGTGTGCCAGACGAGGGCTACGACAGCAAAGAACACCGCGGCCGCCTCTTCCTCATCCAAGTGGCGCAGGACCCAATCCCCTTCTCCTCCTCCTACAGTCGGCGCCCCGGAGGCCGACTTCGGTCTTGGGTCCTTTAGCCCGAAGAAGAAGAAGAGGCCAACGGAGGAGGACGATTAAGAACATTGCCCCTCATCACTTCCTGACCCTCCGCCTGCGCCATCTTTCCCTAACTTGATCTTATCTTCACAGCGACACGGAGACGCTGGCCCAGAGGGTGGCAAAGAGGTCCAAGGCTTCGACGGGCAGCGAGCCCCCGGTGAGCGCCCCGCGCACGCCGGCGTTGGTGGTGATCAGCCCGGACAGCATCCCTCAGTGCAGCCCCTGCTCCAGCCCCCAGCGTGAGTCTGTTATTCACCCCCCATCGGTGGGCGTTGGGGCGTGTATCTTTGGTGGTGACCTTGCCGGGTTTTGCGGGACGAGAGCAGCAAAAGGAGGAGCCGTTGAGGGCCGCTGTAGGTGTCAAAACCGGCGGATCTTGGGTAGGGGGTCCTGAATTGTGCGTCTAGGCGGATGGTAACAAGAGACAAGAGACACGATGTTTTTACCCAGGTTCGGGCCCTCTCGATGGAGGTAATACCCTACTCCTGCTTGATTAATATTGATGATATGGGTAGTACGATAGTAGATCTACCACGAGATCAAGGAGGCTAAACCCTAGAAGCTAGCCTATGGTATGATTGTTGTTCTGTCCTTTGGACTAAAACCCTCCGGTTTATATAGACACCGGATAGGTTAGGGTTACATAGAGTCGGTTACAATGGTAGGAGATCTACATATCCGTATCGCCAAGCTTGCCTTCCACGCCAAGGAAAGTCCAATCGGACACGGACGAAGTCTTCAATCTTGTATCTTCATAGTCTTGGAGTCCGCCATGATGATAGTTCGCTATCCGGACACCCCTAGTCCAGGACTCCTCAAGAGCCACTAACCAGGCTTCAATGACGCATTTAGTCCGGCCGCATATTGTCTTCGCATTGCAAGGCGGGTTCCTCCTCGAATACTTCATAGAAGGTTTTGAACACGAGGATAGTGTCCGCTCGCAAAACAAGTTCCACATACCACCGTAGAGAGAATAACGTTTGCAGATCTGCGGACGATTCAGGTGTGACATCACACCACGGCCAGGCCTTTATATGAATTGTTTTTTACCGCTCCACCTTAGCGCTTAGCGAGGGTTTCCTTGGCACGCCTTATCAAAGCATAGATCGTGCCCCTTATTCCGGGATTCTCATCAATACGGACGTGGGTAACCCATCCGCCATTGATTACGGGCGCTTGGGAGATAAGCTTAGTTTTACCAGGCTGGTGGGGACGATAGCTCGTCTCGTCCATATAAGGGATAAGGATCCACCTTTTCACCTACGCCTTCTTCCTCCTTTGCTCATCCATTTCCGCGCACTTGAGCTCCAACACCCAAGTCCGCACATCCCACCTCAACCTTCTCCAACCATGTCAGGAGCGGGAGGCAGGTGGATGGCCTCCTCCGTCATGGAGGGGCACATCACAAGGCTGCAGGAGGCCGGATACTTGTCCGGCGACATCATCAGACAAAGGCTGCCCGATGCGGGCAGCTTATTCCAACCCCTGTGCCCCATGAGAGGTGGTGTTTCTCCCCACTTCCTCCGTGGACTAGGTTTTCCACTTCACCCATTTGTCCGGGGCTCATGTTCTACTACGGCTGGACTTCCACGACCTGGCCCTCAATTTCATCCTCAACATCTCGGCATTCATCCTCGTGTGTGAGGCCTTCCTCGCATCCAGCCCCACCTCGCTTATGGCTGAAGATCTTCAACGTCCGGCGAAGGTAGTGGGCGGCCGTGCAGCAGGCTGGGGCGCCATGGTTGGCAAGATGGCCAAAGTCCTATGGCTCAAGGGCGCCTTTGTGGAGACAATAAAGGTGGCAATCGGGTGGTTCTACATCACCGAGCCACGGACTCCGAATGGGTGGCGGCCCCAATTCAGATCTGGCTTCCCCACACGGCTCTCGCCATGGAAAGAGACGGCCTGACGTGGGGAATTGAGGACGAGCCATCCGGACTCCAAACATGCGTCCAAACCTGTGGACAAGAATCTCAAGCTTGTCGACGTAATCCAGTGATGCTCATCCGCCGGATTCTCCCATGCCAACAATGGGCCTTTAATTTGTGGGAGTTCAATCCGGCAGACACGAACCTTGAGCGGCTCTTCACACTACGTACGAAGACGCCTGGAAGGTGCTGTTCAAGGGCGCTGAAGCCCCATCATCCGCTAACAAAGATCGCAGATACAGCTCGCGGCGTCAAGACGGCGAGGTGACTTATTTTACCCTTTACGGGACTCTATTTTCATAGATTGACTCTATGTGGGATCTAAAACTCCCTAATCTCGACAGATCGATGAAGACGTCCGGACAGATTAACCGTCGGCTCCTTTGCGGAAGACCCAGCGGGCGCCCGGTTGACGGAGGCTGGGCTCCGGCACCCCATGTGATGCGGAGAAGAAGGCTAAGAAGGAGGCCACGGAACTCGGAGGAGCTCCCAGCGCGGTGCTATCAGATTCTGAAGCGAATCTTCTCCCGAGGGCGAGGAGGAGGAAAAAAGCTTCTCCGCCGGGGAGGAGAGGAAAGGAAGGCCGCCCGGTGGGGCGGCGGAGGAATCAAAAGGGAAGAACCCTTCCTCCGCACTTCTCCACCAACGTCGAACAACGACGAGGAGGATTGGCCAACAAGGGCCAAGCCTGGCGAGATCGTAAGTGTCCAGGATACCCATGGCTTTTTATTATCGCATAGTGTTCTCTAATGCCGAACAATCATGCAACCGCCCAAGCGAGCTAGCCACTTGACGAGCAAGTCCACGGGTTAAGTCGGAAATGGAAGTACCGCTTCCGCCGCCTCCTCGCCCCACGCTTCACGAGGGCCGAGGTGGTGCCCCAAGGGGCCTGGTCAGAAGGAGGTGGCGCAGGAGGCGCCACAAGGCAACCTCCGGACTCGGTAGCGTGGGGGCAAGACCCGAGGGCTCTAAGCCCAACCCTTGTCCAGACTCCATGCGGAACCTTCAGCGGTTCGAGTCCGGCAGCGGTCCCTTCGTAGAAAGGGTAAGATCTTGGTGTCCTCCGTCCAACCCAGAGGCACCGGATAGCTCTTGGAGGCACTTACAGCGCCTCCATCGAGGAGGAGCACCGCCTTGTTATGAGTGCGGTGATCCGGATAATTCGATCCGCCAAGAGCGGGCTGACCAAGCTTATACCAGCCTTCTAACGAGGCTTTGAGGTAAGTTTTAGAATATGTAAAAATATTACGCATAGACGGTAGCCTGATGCTTAGTTCGGTGTTGGAAGGAAAAGCGGACTAAGGATCTAAAAGATATATCAGGAGTCTAACATAAGTATGTCAATATGGAAATGCGAGGCTCTTAGCTGACTCTCTGCCTTCGATTGCGGAGGTCAATGCATTGAAGCGAACCTCGGCGGTCCGAGAAACGAGCTCGAACAAGCCAAGAAGCAGCTCGAGGACAAGGAAGGTAAATAATACCTTATTAAAGAAATACCTTATAGAAAAGGTTTGGTTGCAAAAATAACAGGAATAACATGGGTATGCAGGGGGCCACGAGCGAGGTGGCAACCACAAGGAGGCGTGTCCGTGGTGGCTCATGGTGCTGGCACGCGCACTGAACGCACCGAGCGAGAAGGGGAGGCGCAGCTAGCCAAGGCGGCAAGAGCTCCAAGCTCTCGTGGAAAAACATGAGTTTGGGCGTGACTCAAACTTCGAGAGTCTCGAGGCTCGCCTCGGCTCTTGAGAGTGCCAAAGCTGCTAAGGTCGAGGCCAAAAAGCCCTCAAGAAATTGAGTCATTAAAGAAGATAGGGCGGGTAAGGCATTCTTTATGCAAAGCAAGCATGTGAAAGTGAATTACCTATTACTTACCCGGATTCGAGCTCTCGGGGGAGCATTCACAGATTTGCCCGGAGTGTATCGGATGCTGCCGCGTTCTCTGAGTGCCAAGGAGGGCTCGACGGAGAAGGTGTTCGGTCTCGGTATCTGAGGGCGAGCGTCTGATGCCCTGGCGACCAGTGAAGCAGCTGGTCGAGCTCCACAGGTCGCCCGAACAGGCCATGAAGGGCCTTATAGTTGGTTGTGGCCATTGGAAGCCATGCACAGGAGCTACTTGGCTTAGTGCAGCGGTGGTGGGCGCATGTCCACGAATTGAAGTCATCAAGCGCTCCGTCGCATCGAAGGTGTCCGGCAGGCCCTTTCCCGTGCTAAAGTGCCTTTGGGGCAAGTTGGATGCGGAGAAGCTTGTGACGGACCAGGCCACCGAAGGGCAAGGAGCATCGCACGCCCGAAATGTACTATGAGGGCCTCTGAAGGGTGCCGCTTGAATAGCGGATGAGTGCTCCAAAGATGTAATTTTGAATAGACTCGCATTTGTTATCATGTAGCTGAAAACTTGTTCATATGTGCTAAGCAGCGCTTGTTAATTTAAAATATTACCTTACATGCGGCCGTTTATCAAATTTGAGAGATGGCAAGTCGTTGGCTTCAGCCCCCATGCCACGAGTCTTTGGGGTGTTGGGATAAACTTGAGCACTCTTGTTCCCATTCTTGGGTCCATCTAGGGGCGGCATAGCACTAGCGAACAAGGCAACCGGACTTATAATGCTTGAACACTCTCACTTAGCCATAGAATTCTATAATTTTAAATTTAGTGAAGCCCTAGTATTCGAAGACCGAGTTCGAGGCGCTATCACGCCTTGACGGGACAATTCGGTTCCTCGCTCTAAGCGACATAAGTCTTTAGGGACCGAAAAACCTCTCGAACAGCGACCGGCTCTCGCCCTATCGTGATGGTCAGTTTAGCTTTCTCCAGCGAGGTGCTCGACCCAGCTCAAGCTGGGCACAATCGCGATGGTTCTCCCGTGCTACCTTAGCCGATATAGCGGGCGTAAGGTACCAAAACAGGGAGCCGGGCAAACCAACTATTGACCCAAGACATGATTTGGAGCCGATTCATATAATGCTATAAGTTCGGGGTTCCGCATTTGTGAAAGTGTTCGGACTTATCACACCATAATTTTGGGGTACTTAAGCCCCTGGTGAATTGGCCGTACCAAAGTGCACGGGTGCGTATTGTCATGAAATGAACATATATTTACATAAAGAAAAGAGTGCAATAATAGGCAAAAGCTATGTATTGTTTATAACAAAAAGGTACTGCAATGAAAGTAGAACGATACAAATAGTGCAATAAGCAAGGAATGGGACTATCTAACATGTCCCCCTCCAGGGGTAAGCTGCGGGATGATATGTAAAACAGGTATAATGCTATAATAGAGACCACTGAACACTTGATGTGGCTTTCGGCTTCTACGGCTGTTGCATCGTGAGTTCGGCGGACAGGACTTCGGAAGGCGGAGTCTGAGAGTAAGAAAAAGGAAGAAAAAAAAAAAGAATAAGCTGTCGGGGCCCACAGTGCGGTTGAGCCGCATTCTTGGCGTGCCGTGGTGTGCCCCTCCCCATATGCCCATGGTATCTCCAGGCGTAATTATGTCGCGTAATACTAACCGCATAATTTCGAGGGCTGGGGTTGGGGCGGATTGCTCTGCGTGCTTGAATCGTGCCAGGTGGTCTTGTTGTAGGTTACTCGGCGCTTGGCGGTGTTGGACGCTTAGTGGCGGACTCGAGAATTGTCGAGAGGCTGCTTTGCACCTCCGCCAGAGAACGCCGTGTGCTCCTCCGTTCGGAGAGCGTTCGGTGTTTCCATTGACCGTGATTACTCCTCGAGGGCTGGCGTCTTGAGCTTGAGGTATGCGTGGTCGGCACCGCATTGAACTTTACCGTGCGGTTCGTCCGAAGTGCATGATAGCCGCTGCGGGCGGGACTATGTCGAAGATTAACTCTTCGCCGAAGTTATCCGGGATCCGAAGACCGCCGAATGTGGCGAGCCCGTACAATTGGCCTCTACACCGGTATGGCGCCTTTAAAGGTCGTCTTTGTAGGTTTAATCCTTGAGGGTCTATGCCCATTTTGCGCCTTGTATCACGATAAAGCAGGTTCAGGCTGCTACCGCCGTCCATCGGGACTACGGTGAGTGAAATCCGTCAATAATTGGGTCAAGAACCAATGCGGCGAAACCGCCGTGGCGGATTCTAGTGGGGTGGTCCTTCGATCGAAGGTGATCGGGCAGGAAGACCATGGGTTGAACTTTGGGGCGATCGCTCCATCGCATATCGTCCGTTAGTGCCTTCCGCTCCCTTTTGGGTATGTGGGTTGCGTATATCATGTTCACCGTCCGCACTTGTGTGGGAAAACCCTTCTGTCCTCTATTGTTCGGCGGCCGGGGCTCTTCCTCGTCATCGCTATGCAGCCCCTTGTCATTGAGTTCAGCACTTAACTTGCCTGCTTGCTTGAACACCCAACAATCCCTGTTGGTGTGATTGGCTGGTTTTTTGGGGGTGCCATGTATCTGGCACAAGCGATCGAGTATTCGGTCCAAGTTGGGCCGGCGCTGGGTATTTCGTTTGAATGGCTTCTTCCGCTGACGGGTTTAGAGCCTCTGAATCCGGCATTGATGGCGTATCTTGATATTATCACCGTTAATGCGGGCGCTTGTTCTTGTTGCGGCGCGACCTGCCATTGTTGTCCTTGGTATCCGAACTATCGGGGTGTTTGGCCAAGTTGTTGCTTCTAGCTAGCCAGCTGTCCTCTCCGCACAAAAGCGAGTCATGAGGTTGTGAGGGCTGCCATAGATTCGGCTTTTCCTGTCCTAGGTGCGGGCAAGCCACTCGTCGCGGATGTTATGTTTGAAGGCTGCAAGGGCCTCTGCATCCGGACAGATCAACGATTTGATTTTTCTTTGTTAGGAGCCGTGTCAGTGTGCGGCGATTCTTGGCTGCTAAATTATGTGGCTAAGGTCATTGGCGTCTCGGTGAGTCGCACATATGTGCCTGGAAGTTATCAAGGAATAAGGCTTCGGGTCCTCCCAACAACCAATTGATTCTGGCGGCAAGCTGTTAAGCCAATGCCGAGCTGGTCCTTTAAGCTTGAGGGGAGGTATTTGATGGCGTGTAGATCATCTCCGCGGGCCATGTGGATATGGAGGAGATAGTCCTCGATCCGAGACCGCAGGATCTGTGGTACCATCGTATGATTCGATGTTTACGGGTTTAAAGCCCTCGAGTTTGATGATCCATTACTTCATCTGTGAAGCATAGTGGGTGTCTTGGCGCCTCTGTATTGGGCTATATCACCACATAGCTCATATGAGCTTTGTCTCTTTGTGTTCGGCCCGGCGGGTTTGTGTATCCGCGCGACGGTAATCATCCGTCGTTGGGCGCCCGCGATCCGTGAATCGATCTTGTATGTTTTGCCTTATCCTCCAATATATCTCGCAAGTCCGTCGTGTTTTCCGTGCCTTGGTACTTTTTAGCGGCGTCGGGGTGTGGCTTGGCGGAGGGCAGGAGGCTTCTCTGTCATGCCGCAGGGTGGCGATCTGCCATGTCGTCTTGTGGTGACTTGGTGCTTCCTCCTCTAATTGAGGCAGCGGCCTGCGTTTGGGGTAGCTTTTGGAGGTGCGTTCGAGTTCATACTCTTCGGCTGCGAGGACTTTAGTCCATCTGTCAGCTAGCAGGTCTTGATCAGCTCTAAGCTGTTGCTGCTTTTTATTGAGGCTGCTTGCCGTGGCTATAAGCCTGCGTTTGAAACGCTCCTGTTCAGCGGGATCCTCAGGCACGACAAATTCATCGTCGTCGAGGCTTGCCTCGTCTTCGGAGGGAGGCGCATAATTATCGTCCTCGACCTCTCTTTATGCCGCACTGTCGTGCGGACTTGCTTCTCCCTCCTCCTGCGTTGAGTCCTGCTGGAGGGGTTTTCTTCACCTTGTCCCGGGGTGTTATTATCTCCGTCTTGGAATCACCGTTTTTGCCGTGGGGGATTTAGGCGGCGCTGACGTCGGCGCTCGATTGCTTCTTGGAGGGTCATCCTCCGTTGTTCCATCGTCGTTCCCATCTTTTGGGATGTCCACCATGTATATGTCATATGACGAGGTGGCCTTCGATTACTACTATGGTATTTGGGTCTTGGCGTCTCGCATTGTCGTCCATCTTGTCGATGTCTTGAATCGAAGTCAAGCATGTCGGTTAAATCATCGGCAGTGGCTACAAAGTGGGTGGTGGGTGGGCGTTGAATTTCTTCATCGTTAGTATCCCAACCTTCTGTCCGTGAGTCCGGCCAGGGCTCTCCGGATAAAGAGAGACTTTAGTGAATTCAGGATGTCGCCAAAGGCGAGTCTTTGAAAGATGTCATGACCGTGAACTCCATGACCGGCGCCAATCGGATTCGATTGGCGTGCGAAGGGGTTAGGAGTCCGGCACCTGAGTCGAGATCTTCGCAAAGGACAGTGATGGAGTTCGGCTCAATCGCCGTAGAGATCGTAGCCCCCGAGGCGGTGTCCAACCACTCGTCCTCGATCGGGAATCCGGCTCGGATTAAGGATCGGGCGGATCTTTGGTGCGACCTCGGGCCTTGTTCGGCTGAGAGCTAGATCATGCCCATCGACACGATCACGGCACGCTTGGCTGTGGCTCGAATCCGTCGAAGATCAAGTCTCCGCGGACATCGGCCGTATAGTTCAAACTTCCAAATCTGACCGGATGGCCAGGGGCGTAGCTTCGATCTGCTCCGGATGGCCGCGAATTGGCCCGATGCAAAAGTCGCGAATCACGAAGATCTATCCGGGAGAAGTCTCACCTTGGACGCGTCGTTGCTGATGATCGAAGGAGCCATCGGACCTATCGTTGGCGACAGAGGAACTCTCAATGAAAGCACCAATGTCGGTGTCAAAACCGGCGGATCTCGGGTAGGGGTCCCAGCATGCGTCTAGGCGGATGGTAACGGAGACAAGGGACACAATGTTTTACCCAGGTTCGGGCCCTCTCGATGGAGGTAATACCCTACTCTGCTTGATTAATATTGATGATATGGGTAGTACAAGAGTAGATCTACCATGAGATCAAGGAGGCTAAACCCTAGAAGCTAGCCTATGGTATGATTGTTGTTACATCCCACGGACTAAAACCCTCCGGTTTATATAGACACCGGATAGGTTAGGGTTACACAGAGTCGGTTACAATGGTAGGAGATCTACATATCCGTATCGCCAAGCTTGCCTTCCACGCCAAGGAAAGTCCCATCCAGACACGGGACGAAGTCCTCAATCTTGTATCTTCATAGTCTTGGAGTCCGGCCGTGATGATAGTTCGGCTATCCGGACACCCCCTAGTCCAGGACTCCCTCAGCTGCCCTGACATGCCGCCCCCGTCGACCACGCCACCCAGAGGGGCGTCTCAAGCAAGGGCACCTACCGCCGAGCCCACGCGCATGGAGGAAGAGGGGGCAAGCATGGGCACTAGTGGCTCCGTCCCGGCAACGAACGTTGGCGGGGAGGGAACCACTTCTCCTCAGCTCAGCACAGGTAAGATGCATGTCCTCCGTCCTTTGCTATTCCTGTCATGCGATGCTCTTTCTTTGCTTTATTTTGAACTTTGACTTTGGCCTTGCTTCATTCCCCTTTCTGGTTTCCAGACCCTCCCTCGATGGACCAGGAAGACATCGACACTGTTATCGAGGAGGTCGCCAAGGATGCCAAAGCTGAGCCCACCAAGATTGTTGCCGGGAAGGCCGCCAAGGAGCCTGCCGGGGAGGCCGGCAAGGCTGCTGCCAAGGAGTGCCTGCCGGGGAGTCCGGCGGGGCTGCCGCCGAGGAGGCCGCCAAGGAGCCTGCGGGCTGGCTAACAGAACAACCCTCCTCCTCCGCAGCCCCCGGCACGGGCAAGTACTTGAAGGTGGGTGATGATCTGTTCATCCGCCTCCCAAGAACGGCAGACACCAGAGCGCCAGCCGAAGGGGAGGTCTTCGACGACGAGGCCCTCGCCATTTTCGGGCTCCAGGTTGTCGACGAACCGAGTGCTAGCAGCGGCGGTTCCCAAGAAGAGCAGCTCCTCTGGGCCATGAGCGCCAACTTCCAGAAGCTTCGAGGGCTCCATCGTGCCCGCCAGGATAAGGTGAACTCTAGGATGGCTGTTTGGACAAGGCGGAGGCAGATTTCCAGGAGCGCGTCGCTCAGACGCAAGTCTGGTTCGGCGAGGCAGGGAGGCGAGGACTGCCAGGTGAGCTGGAGGCATAGCGCGAGCTCCTCCTGAAGTAGGCCGACGTCGAGAAGGCCCAAGAGGCGGTGAAGGAATAGGCCGCCAAGGACGAAGCTATCTGGCGGCAGCAGCAAGCTTTTCTGGACACTCAAGAGGAGGACCTCGTTGCTCGTGGGCAGGCGCTTGCCACCACACTTCGCGGCAAGGATGAGGAGATCGAGAAGCTCGTCATGCAGCGGACCCAGGAGCTAGAGCGGAAGCATAAGGATGCACTCAATGCTCTGACCCTGGACCACGTCGGCAAGGTGGAGAAGCTGGAGCTGGAGCGGGAGGAGCTGAAGAAGGAGATATCGAAGCTGACGGAGGACAGGGACATGGCTAACTGCACTCTGGCGGATTCGCAGATCACCATCTCCGACAAGACCAAGCTGCTCTCCAAGGCCAACGACTCCATCAACGATCTGAAGCTGAAACTGGACGGTTTGGAAGGGACTCTTTCGGAGGTCAGGGCCCGTGAGGAGACCCTGAACAAGGCCCTTGAGAGCGAGAGGCAGCTGCGGAAGGATGACGCCGCTGCTCACAAGGATTATGTGGACAGTGTAAACCTATGGATCGGCCGCCTCATCGACGTCGCAGGGAAGCTCACCACGTAGTTACCCGTCATGGGCATGCTGGACGTCAGGTACTCCAAGGAGGCGAACATAAGCCCCAATGGCAGACTGACCTTGTTCATCAAGCGCATCCTCGACGCCCTGGAGCAGCTCTGCTCCAACCGAGCGTCTTATCTGGCCAATGAGGCCCGGAAGCTCTGCCGGGGCGCCCTGACCAAGGTGATCACCAAGGTGGCATTCTGGAACCCCAGCGTCGACTTCGCCAACGCGCTTGAGAGCTTGCCGGAGGATGCGGACCTTGCAGCGCTCGAAGAGCGTATCGAGCCCATCATGAGCTGCGTCAATGGAGTCAAGAAGTTGGAGGGCCAGCACCGGGACTAGCCACCCCGTTTCTCGTTGCCGTTGTGATTTCATACCCAAGACAATTTTACCTTAGTTAGAACCGCGACAACCATTGATGTAATATAACTTTGCAGTATTCTGAAATAGTGTGAGCTATCTTCATGTTTGATCTTTCTTTGTATGTACGCACCCTAAGCTTAGTTGGATAGGTTTGCCGGCGCATAAACCCGTGCTGTGGCGCTTTGAAGAACGGATCCTTAGCAGCCTGCCAGGGGGCGCTTGCTGCCGGGCAAGCCACCTTGCCGTTCTCAGCGCAGCCGCTTGAACTGTTGAGCGGACTCGAAATAGAACAAGGGTGTTGCCTATAGCGGAAGGGTTCCTTTGCGTGCAGGTTTTCCATACAAGGAGCAAGATCTTTCGAGGAAAATAACCTTATAAAAAGGAGATTGCTCAAGGTTTTGCATGACTTAGCTTTTCGTTGCCACGCAGACGGCTGCTGCGGCTGCGGACGACATCGCTCGCGTGGCTGACGACGCCAGAGTGATGGAGATGATTTTGACCTCCTCCGCCACCAGTGTCTGCCCTGTCGCTTGCCCGTGTTGGTGCGGATAAACCAGCTCCAAACGAGCCGACCGCTGGGGCCGTCTTCTTCTTCGGGGCCGTCGCGATCAAGGGGTTGATGCGTCTAGACCAGATTTTTAGAGCCTGCGTCCCCCTACCTGCCGCGCCAAAGATGTCGGGGGAAAGGACACCTATGGGATCCCGGAGAATCCCTTCTACGGTTGGCCGGGGCGTGAAGCTGCGCAAAGAGCAGGTCTAGAGGATCAACGCGAGGGGATTTTTACCCAAGTTCGGGCCGCAAACGATGCGTAAAACCCTAACCCTGCTTGTCTGTGTATATTTGGTGTTATTGAGCTCTTGAACTAGCTACGGTGTATGCCCAGTTCGAAAAGTCCTAATCCTTCCACTTTACGCCTCGGGCCTCCTTTTATATGTCAAAGGGGTCGCCACAGTGGCACACAGGAGGTGGAAAGTGTCTACAGTGTACAAGTTTATCACCTGGCACCGTAGGACAAACGCATTTAATGCACTACCTATGTGCCCTCTTGCTTTATCGTGGACGGCAACAGAGCTCATCCCGTCCGTCGCTGCATCGCCCTACTTCGACGCGTGTCAAAGCTGACAAGGCATGCAGCGCCACGCTGGCTGGCTGCTGTGCTGGCGCTGTGACAAGGCCTCCTGGAAGATCTGTATGCCACCACGTAGGTGCTTGACTAGTTGGCCTAGAAGTTGCATGCTGCCACACAGGCGCTTGCCTAGTTGGCGGGCTAGTTGCCGCGTCGGAACAGCCGAGGGGCAGCAAAACGTTGGTGGGTGCGGGACTGGCCTCGGCCCCGCAGATTCCCCCGGCAAGGGTCTTGCCGAGGTCTCGCGGGCGTCCCCAGTAAGGATCTTGCCGGGGGTCTTCGTCTGTCCCCGGCAAGGCTCTTGCCGAGGATCTTTACCTTTTGGTTCTTATCTAGTTTTGCAGGTCTTTGATCTTCACAAAGATCTGCATGCCACCACACAAGCGCCCCTAAGTCTTGGTGTTGACATTGTCCATGGAGTCAAAGCTCTCAAGCTCAAGGGTGGTGGCCTTGCTGGTGTTGGGCAAGTCGCCCCGGCAAGGCACTTGCCGGGGCTATGCGGGCCGCCCCGGCAAGGGTGTTGCTGGGGGAAATCCATCTTGTCCCTTTGCTCTTCATACTTCTGTCTTGAGCACTGCCTTGGCAGCCTTGTACCTCTGCTTCTTCTGCCCCGCCAAGCACAGCCGCAGGTGTGGCTACGACTGCCCGTGCACAAGTAAAGGGGTACAGAAAGGCCCCTACTTTTGTACATCGACAATCTCCATGGATAGATCATTCTGTGCGCGTAGAATTTTTTTGTTTTCCATGCAACGATTCCCAACACTTTATATCTCAAAACAAATGCAAGGAATCAAACTTCTCATATATTCAACACTCTTTATGAAAGTTTTTATTATATCCCTCTTGGATGCCAATCATATTAGGACTAAATTCATAACCTAAGCATATAACTATGTTGTTTAAGACTCTCAAAATAATATAAATGAAGCATGAGAGTTCATCAATTTCTTTAAAATAAAACCACCGCCGTGCTCTAAAAATATATAAGTGAAGCACTAGAGCAACTACCCAGCTCAAAAGATATAAGTGAAGCACATAGGGTATTCTAATAAATTCAGGATGAATGTGTGTACCTCTCAAAAGGTGTGTATAGCAACGATGATTGTGGCAAACTAAAAAGAAAAGACTCATAACATACAACACGCTCCAAGCAAAACACATATCATGTGGTGAATAAAAATATAGCCTCAAGGAAATTTACCGATGGATTGAAGACGAAAGAGGGGATGCCATCCGGGGCATCCCCAAGCTTAGATTCTTGCTTGTCCTTGAATATTACCTTGAAGTGCCTTGGGCATCCCCAAGCTTAGGCTCTTGCCACTCCTTATTCCATAGTCCATCAAATCTTTACCCAAAACTTGAAAACTTCACAACACAAAACTCAACAGAAAACTCATGAGATCCATTAATATAATAAAATAAGTCACCACTTAGGTACTGTTGCGAACTCATTCTAAATTTATATTGGTGTTATATGTACTGTATTACAACCTCCCCATGGTTCATGCCCTATGATACTAACCATAGATTGATCAAAATAATCAAACAACACAATGAAAACACAATCTGTCAAAAACAGAACAATACGTAGTAATCTGGAAACTTCATATACTTCTGTAATTCCAAAAATTCTGAAAAATTAGGACAATCTAGGAAATTTTTATATCAATCTTGTGTAAAAAAATCAGATCAAAATCACACTTCTGTGAATTTCAAAAATTCCGGAAATGAGCACAAAAGTTTCTATTTTTCAGCAAGATCAAATCAACTTTCACCATAGACCATCCCAAAGGTCTTACTTGGCACTTTATTGAAGCAAAAGCTATAAAACATGATTACTACAGTAGCATAATCATGTGAACACACCAAAAATAGTAGGTATGAATATTGGGTTGTCTCCCAACCAGCGCTTTTCTTTAATGCCTTTTTAGCTAGGCATGATGATTTCAATGATGCTCACATAAAAGATAAGAATTGAAACACAATAGGAGCATCATGAAGCATATAACTAGCACATTTAAGCCTAACCCACTTCCTATGCATAGGGATTTAGTGAGCAAACAATTTATGGGAGCAATAATCAACTAGCATAGGAAGGCAAAACAAGCATGACTTCAAGATTTTCAACACATAGAGATGAAACTTGATATTATTACAATATGTAGAAGCATATGTTCCTATCTCATAATAATTTTTAGTTGCATCATGAATGAATTCAAAAATATAACCATCACATAAAGCATTATTTTCATGATCCACAAGCATAGAAAATTTACTACTCTCCACATAAGCAAAATTCTTCTCATTCGGAATAGTGGGAGTATCATAAGAAACTTGAATACTATAAATTGTTTCCATATTAAAGGGTAATGTTCAGAAAAAGATATTCATAATTATGACAAGTTTTATAAATATAATCATCACTACTTTTTATTACATAAGTGTCATCACAATAATCATCATAAGTAGCAACTTTGTTCTCATCATAATCAATTGAAACCTCTTCCAAGATAGTGGAATCATTACTAAATAAAGTCATGACCTCTCCAAATCCACTTTTATCATTATAATAAGATTCAACACCCTCCAAAATAGTGGGATAATTATTATCTAAAGTTGACACTCTTCTAAACCCACTTTCATAAATACTGCAATCATCATAAGTAGGAGGCATGCTATCATCATAATAAATTTGCATATCAAAACTTGGGGGACTAAAAATATCATCTTCATTAATCATAGCATACCCAAGCCTGGGATAAACATTAATTGTAGCAAATAACGTCTCAAACATAGCATCCCCAAGCTTGTGTCGTTGCATATCATAAGCATAATCACTCTCATCATTAATAGTATGAATAGCACCAATAGTATAGCGATTATTATCATCAGAACTTTCGAGGTTGGTGCCAAAAAGATTTTCAAGATTATAAGAAGTATCATTATTTTCCCAATCATAATCATCACAATGAGTAATAGGCATAACAAAATCATCCTAAATAGTTTCTTCGGACATTGTACCATAAGGCAAAGAATCAATATCATCATGAAGTATATCATCTTCCATATTTATTTTTGATTCATTCTCATGAGGCATAACAATAATAGGAGCAACATCATTTGGGAGGTATATCTTTTTACCTTTGCTTCTCCATCTTTTCTTTTTCTTCTCCACATCATGTGTGGGTTTAATCAACTTTTTGGAGCTCCTTATTGATGGGATTGATTGCATAAGGAGCTCATTCTTGTAACCTGTTTCACCACGAGAGACAATAGGAGGGAAAGTGGAAATCTTTACCCTTTCATTAGTACTTTTATATTCTATTGGTTTTCCCATCCTTTTATAGTTGGCAATATAAGCATTTTTCCTTGCAATTTACCATGCAAAACATATATATTTCTTTAAGAGTAGTTTCAACATGGTCGGTGAATATGAATGCTTCAAACAACCTATTTTTATGTGACAATTTTTCACACCCCAAGAATAAAACAAAGTTCATTATAAAGTTCAAGGGTGATCAGGTTATTGCTATTTTTAGCCACAATTCGATCATGAAAAAGTGTGCATTGGAAATTAAGATGACCAACTCTATTGCAAAGTTCACAAGTAATGGGATGAAGAGAGCATAATTTTGTAGCACATTTATGTATCACCTTAAGCCACTGAGGGAGTCCTGGATTATGGGGTCCTCGGGCGTCCGGGCTATACATCATGGGCCGGACTGATGGGTCGTGAAGATACAACATAGAAGGTCTTCCCCCGTGTCCGGATGGGACTCTCCTTTGCGTGGATGGCAAGCTTGGCGTCCAGATGTGTAGTTTCCTTTCTTTGTGAACCGACTATGTAGAACCCTAGGCCCCTCCGGTGTCTATATAAACTGGAGGGGTTAGTCTGTAGAGATCATCATAATCATACAGGCTAGACATCTAGAGTTTAGCCATTATGATCTTGAGCTAGATCAACTCTTGTAACACCTATACTCATCAAAGTCAATCAAGCAGGAAGTAGGGTATTACCTCCATTAAGAGGGCCTGAACCTGGGTAAACATCATGTCCCCCACTTCCTGTTACCGTCAATCCTCAGACGCACGGTTCGGGACCCCCTACCCGAGATCAACCGGTTTTGACACTGACATTGGTGCTTTCATTGAGAGTTCCACTGTGTCGTCAATAGAAGGATCGATGGCTCGCCTTGTCATCAATGAAAAAATCACCTCTGGAAGGGCCCTAGTTCCTGGACAGATCCTCCAGCTCAGCAGTTTTACCATGGGTGCCCGCTCGGCCGTTAAGCCAAAGGCGGTCCCCCAAATTGCCAAAAATCATCTCTGCATCGGCCTCGAACACTCTGATAAGATGGATCCGGCAGATGTCTCGTCTTTGAACGGACTGCTGGATCACATCGCCGCCCTGGGGGTAGCAACAGACTATGATCGGATTGGGCTTAAACCCGATCAGAGGGAAATCAGGTCCCCGCCGATCACCCATCTGGTAGCGGTTGTGGAGGAACAAGCCGAGGATACATCTCCCCCTATGCTGAGAACAAGTTATGTTCGGATTTCTGAGCCCTGTGAGCCGGGTACCCATCTTCGGGAAGAGACCC
This sequence comes from Aegilops longissima, assembly GCA_021605205.1. NCBI lineage: Eukaryota > Viridiplantae > Streptophyta > Magnoliopsida > Poales > Poaceae > Aegilops > Aegilops longissima. The sequence goes on along the minus strand of CM038680.1, from coordinate 178,499,492 downwards.
CCTGTCCTCCGAACATAGAACCAGGCGTTGAGCCTGAAAACTCCTAGGACACTCCGGATCCTGGGCTAGCGACCTCAGAAATTCTTTAAACTCTGGATCCCACAGTGGGTCAGGGTCCGGATTTAAGCCCGCCCACCCACCACAAGCAATACTACCCAAGCAATTCCGGTCCTCCGACATATGCGGCCTAATGTATGTACGATAGCAACCTCAGGAAACAGTCCGTCACTTTTGGGCTAGATTCCTCCTTGTTAAAAACAAGATCAAAGATTGCTACGAAGACGACGCGGTTTCAGTATTTTGCGCAACTGTATGGACGAGGGGATCCTCAGTGCCCTCAACCGACGCTGCATACTGCACTTTGCAGATTTGGCACACATAGTATAGAAGTATTGCGCAATGGAAAGCGCCTGGAAAGCCCAGACACTCCGGTGGGAACCGCCCGCCTTTAAGCCACCCACTGGACGGGAAAAAAAGAGCACCCTCACGGGGCACCTGATCATCATCCCATGGACAAGAAAATTAAGCCCTTAACGGGACACATAACTGTCCTCGATGAAAGACTCGACAAGCCCTGTCAGATACACACGACGCCGAATTCCGAACCAACACACAGCCTTCTGGCTTGTTGGGTACTCCGGCAGGTGGCTAAGAGCGGTGAGGCCATCCTCACCAATACTACCTCAGAGAAATACTCTTCAGAGGATGACGATCTCAATGTCTTTACGATCTTCGAGACCTTTTCTTCAAATAATCGGCGTAAAAGGGCGCTCTGCGACCTCGCCGAAGTCAACCAAGTAGCCATAGTAAATCCTTGGAACGATACGGCAATAACTTTCACCGCCAACGACGAACCAAGGGCTCGATCAGTCCGCGCACCAGCCGCTTTGGTCTTAAACCCAATAGTGGACGGCTTTTGGCTCACTAAACTGCTCATGGACGACGGCAGCGGGCTGAACCTCATCTACGAGGATACGCTCGATAAAATGCAAATGGACAAGAGCCGCATCGAGCAAAGCAGTACAACCTTTAGAGGAATTATCCCCAGTTGAAAAGCGCGATGTTCGGGGAAAATTAATCTTGATGTGGTATTCGGCACGCCGGAGAACTACAAGTCCGAACAGTTGCTCTTCCACGTGGCACCTTTCAACAGCGAATATCACGCCCTATTGGGGCGAGACGCATTCACACGCTTTCAAGCCATACCCCATTACGGGTACATGAAGCTCAAAATACCTGGGCCCAACGGAGTTATCACTATCACCAGTGATCCGAACATAGCACTCCGCGCCAAAAACAAAACCGCACCCTTGGAACTCGAGGCATTATCCGAGGCCCTTGCGGCCGAGGAGCTCACCACTCTGCATTCCATAGTGGATAGAGACGACGTAATCCTCGATAAAAGGCCTAAGTCCATTTATTTCAAGCCAGCAGACGAAATAGTCAAATTTCAAGTTCACCCGACGGACCCCAAGAAGACAGCTTCCATTGGGGCATAGCTGGATCCGACGGTCGACGCCGCATTACGTGCGTTCCTGCGCGAAAATTCGGACATGTTTGCCTGGCACCCTTCGGATATGCCAGGAATCCCATGCAGATTGGCCGAACATAGCCTCAACATAGTAAAGGGATTCAAACCAGTCAAGCAAATGTTGCGGCGGTTTTCCGAACCCAAACAACAAGCTATGGGGGAGGATCTAACCAAGCTACTCGAAGCCGGGTTCATCAGAGGGATCAAACATCCGGACTGGCTAGCAAACCTGGTCATGTTGCCGAAGAAGGATAATTCCTGGCGCCTCTGTGTTGATTTTAAAGACCTTAACAAGGCCTGCCCTAAGGATCCCTTCCCGCTGCCCCGTATTGACCAAATTATTGATGCGACTGCAGGACACGATTCACTGTGTTTCCTTGACGCATACTCCGGATACCATCAAATTAAGATGAAGGAATCCAACCAGGACGCAATGGCATTTATCACCCCGTATGTGCCTTTCTGCTTCAACACTATGCCTTTCAGACTCAAAAACGCCGGTGCCACTTACCAACGCATGATTCAAACATGCTTGGAAAAGCAAATTGGCAAGACAGTTGAGGCATACGTTGATGATGTAGTCATTAAGACTAAACATTTTGAATCATTGGTGGACGACTTACGCCTCACATTCGACAACCTCCGAACATATGACATACGGCTCAATCCGGAAAAGTGTGTTTTCGGTGTTCCAGCCAGAAAACGGCTTGGGTTCATTGTTTCCAATAGAGGAATCGAAGCAAACCCAGCCAAAATCCGAGCCCTATCACAATTGGCAATGCCAACAGACCTACAGCAGGTCCAAAAACTAGTTGGGTGTGTGGCAGCTTTGAGTTGTTCTATCTCCAGGTTGGGAGAAAAGACACTGCCACTTTATCGCCTGCTCCGACGCACCGACCACTTTGCGTGGACAGATGCGGCAATAGCCGGATTGGAGGAAATAAAAACCTTGTTAGCAAGCAACCCAATCCTCGCCGCACTAAATGTCGGTGAACCTATGTTGCTCTACATATCTGCAACTCACCAGGTGGTGAGCGCGGTGCTCGTCGTCGAGCGAGAGGAAGAGGGACACAAATTCCCCCTCCAAAAACTAGTGTACTATGTATTGGCGGTCCTTACACCATGCAAATCCCGATACCCACACTATGAAAAGATAGCATATGCGGTCTTTATGGCATCCCGGAAGCTGCGACACTACTTTCAAGAGTGTTCGATCACGGTGGCTTCCGAAGTACCACTCATTGACATCATAAACAATTGGGATGCCACCGGCCGCATTGCCAAATGGGCCATCGAGCTCCTACCATTTGAAATAACATACAAGCCATGCCGAGCTATTAATTCCCAGGTGGTGGCTGATTTTGTCGCAGAATGGACAGAAGCCGAACTCCCTAAAGAGTACAGCACATACTCCAACTGGGTGATGCACTTCGATGGCTCTAAAATGTTAGCCGGATTCGGGGTTGGCGTCATCCTAACATACCCTACAGGGGACACAGTCCGATATGTATTGCAAATCATGTATATGGACTCCAACAATGCAGCCAAATATGAGGCACTACTGCATTGTCTCCGGATGGCTGTTTCTATGGGCATACAACGCCTCGAGGTGCGCAGGGATTCGAACCTTGCAATATCCCAAATAAACAGAGAATTCGATGCAAAAGATTCAAAGATGGCGGCCTACCGCAAAGCCATACTCAAAATATCAGCCCAGTTTGAGGGGCTCGAGTTTCATCATGTGGCTTGAGACAGTAATCAAGCAGCGGACATCCTTGCTCGAATGGGCGCTAAACGCGACACCATCCCGCCTAACACCTTTATGGAAAAGCTTTTCAAGCCATCAGTGGTATGGTAGGATGAGAGCGGAAATACCAGTCCGGCACCGATCACACCCCCAGATGCCGAAGACGATTCGGATATCACCAGGGGCTCGGGCATCGAACCAACGCCTTCCGCCCATGTAATCATGGTGGTAATCGCTCCATGGACCGAACCCTTCTTAGCCTACCTTAATAGGCAGGAGCTCCCTGATGACCAGAACAAGGCCCGTCGCATAGTTCGACGTTCTAAGGCCTACAAAGTTCACAAAGGAGAACTCTACAAGAAAAGCACTACTAGAGTTCTTCAAAGATGTATCTCCAAAGAGGAGGGGCGACAGCTCTTGGCCGAAATACATGCTGGCCTCGGCGGCCATCATGCTGCAGCTCAGGCCCACGTAAGCAAGGCCTTTCATACAGGTTTCTTCTGGCCCACGGCCCGAGCAGATGCACATGCCCTTGTACAACGCTATGTCAGATGCCAACTTTTTGCCAATCAAAACCATATGCCGCCCACAGCCCTAAAAAATCCCCATTACTTGGCTATTTGCAGTCTGGGGGATAGACATGGTTGGACCCCTTAAAGGGGGAAGCCATAAGAATAAATATTTACTGGTTATGGTGGAAAAATTCACTAAGTGGATAGAGGCCAAACCAGTAGAAACGGCTGAAGCCAGACCGGTGATAGATTTTATCTCCGGTGTTGTACACCGTTATGGTGTTCCACATAGCATTATTACTGACAACGGCTCTAACTTCACAGACGATGAGGTGACAAATTGGTGTGCTAATCTGGGGTATCAAGCTCGATTCGCCTCCAGTATATCACCCTCAAACAAGCGTCGAGTTGAGCGGGCCAATGGCACGATAATGAATGGCATCAAACCCGACTAGTGCGATCCCTAAAGGAGTCGGATAAACAGGGTCGAGGAGCTCGACTCCATTACTCACAGGGCTGCGGACCCACGCCTTCTACACGACCGGATATACACCGTTCTTCATGGTGTACAACGCAGAGGCTGTCTTGCCCTGTGACATTATTCATGACTCACCTCGAGTGCACATGTATGAAGAGAGAGAAGCCGAGATCGATCGGCAGGACGATCTAGACGGCCTGGAGGAGGAGCGTGATGCCGCAAAAGCCTGTTCCACATTCTACCAACAATAGGCTCGGAGATATCAAAGCAGAGAAGTGCGGGCAAAGACGTATAATGTCGGTAAGCTCATTTTATGCCTCCCAGAGAAGAAAAAGGACAGGCTCAAACCTAAATGGGAAGGTCCCTTCATTATAGATAAAGTTCTCACTGGAGGAGCCTGCCACCATTGTAATGCATCAGATAATCGCCTTGAGCCGAATCCTTGGAACGTTGCTCGGCTCCGAAGATTCTACGCATAAGTCCGGACATACCCCTTTTTGCGCACCTTTTTCTCCTTTTCAAACTTTTTCTGCTTTCCTCGTTTTTATACGATCTCCAGTGTATGTTTGGGTCAGCCGAACACTTGAGGGGTACACAAACTTTAAATGTATACACCCCACTATGACTGGGGGCTTCTCCAAATAGAAGCTTATTATTCTACCGAGCCTAGAGCTCGCCATATATATGTGTCGTTTGCTCGTATATGTCTTTCTTTGCCCTTATATGCACCTCTATGACTTAAGTTTTTTCCAAGCTGTGTTGCCTGGCTCTTGTGCTTATGCCCTACGTTCCCGATTGTTCGGCTAGGGCATAAAGGGAGCACCTCTGCGATTGCTACAACTGGGTTATCCAGGCATGTACCTCAGACGGGTGAAGCCGAAAGCTAGCGTTCTTAAGAGAATAATTGGTCGGCAAACTAACGAGGAACTGCCTTCGTGACAATATAAACTCCTAAAGGACAAAATTTCCTGTGCTTTTTTTAATCAAAGCTTAGGCGTGCACAAATTAGCATGCCGACCCAGGGAAAGGAACCCTTAATGGAACTATTCTCTCTGGAAGATGTTTCTTACGTTAAAAAGTAATATAACATAACTCCCCGAATACAGCTTGTCTGTTCAAGCAACTATGACCGGATTGCCTGGTTTCCGAGCATACTTGGTGTTTACCACAGGTATGGTATTCGGAAACACTCCAACCCTTGGGTTTCGGAGGTCGGAGCAGACTTCCATGACAACCTTTTAAAATTTGGCCGGAGATAAGTTTGATGATAAAGTATATTGTTACATGGAATCGAACGCCTACTCTCCATCGATACCATCTATAAGGTTGTCTAGTTTACAGTCCTATTGTGAAAATTTGTCTGCCGTCTTTGCTTGGTCATACACCAAGCTAACAGGAATTTCTTGTCCGCCTGGTCCCCCAGGTCCGACCCGAGCCATATGATTCGAATCAAGTCCGGTATGCCGCATCACCATGTCCCAGGCTTCTCGTGCACCTTCTCGACATGCTGATGCCTTCCATAGTTCAAAGCGGCGTCGGGCTTCCTTGAACAAATTCACGAGCTCCTCCATGATTTTTGAAGGAGAATCGGATGGCCAAAAAGCCTTAGCCATGTTCCTCATGGCTTTCCGAGCTCGCTCATGCACTTTGGACAGCTCTTGTAGCAAGTCGACTTTAAATCCGGACACTTCTCCCTCGGGCCGCCCAGTTAACAAACCTACAGGAACAATTTCGTAAAACTTTCCATCAGAGGGCCACATGAAAGACAGGTTAAAGGACATACTGAATATGCCGCCTTCTAGCTTTCTGTTCTCCTTCAAGGCATCCGACAGTTGGGCTCGTACGTCCTTTTGCTCTTCGGCTTGCTTGATATTCACATCCTATAGTTTGTTCTTCTCATCAATGTTCCATGTCAATATACGTTGACCAGCGGCTTCTTGCCCTTCGGCATGTTGTTTGTCCGCCTGAGCAGCCTTTAGTCGCTCCTCCAACTGATATGTCGATCATGTCGCTGTACAAAGCATATTTAGCAATCATTGTTGGCACAGTATCATATTTTCCGGACACTGTTGTGCTTACCATCAGATGCCTTCTTGGATTTCTTCAAATCTTTCAGTTCAGCGGTGAAAACAGATAGCTCGGTCTGACATTCTTCAAGCTCCTTGGACAATGTGTTATTTTTCTCCTTCAGTACCTGAAGATATAACGACCCTTAAATCAGTTGGACAACTGCTTCAAGTCTCGGGGGCTACTGGCATATGACCATACATTTTGCGTCAAATTTTACCTGTATATCCTTCGAGAACAGCTGAATGACTTCGGCAAGTCCGTCTCGAGCGGCTCGAAAATATGCATCCACCAAACTCAGTGTGGCAAATTCTTGTTCGAAATATGCCGGAGCACGCATAGCCTCCTTTAATCGACAATGATTCACAACACTCTCCACTTTGGTATTCGTGATTGATACGTCATCTGAATCCTTTTGAGGAGGCGGAATAGGCATTGTGTCAGCTCGTGTCCTAGTTGACGACTCTGGCGCCGGATCGGCAGACATTAGGCTAATTGGGCACGGTCTGCCGCGTACTCCTCCTGATGACAAGGATAAAGAGGGAAACTTTTAATAATCCAGACTCATGTATAGGCATGCATTAAGGCATATGTACCTCTTGGAATCCTATGAGTTCTCTGTAGTCTTCCCGGTCTCTTTTTGTTTCAAACGACGGCCTTGTGTAGGGGCCGCCCTTGAGGAGATATGGTCCCTAGAGCATCGATCCTATTAAAATCTGGATCAGTATAACGGTTAGAGATGCAGATAAGGATATCCTTTTAAGAAGCCTCCGGATACTCACAATGCAGAAGGGATAAAGGTGAGGGTAGTCGGCGGTGATGGCCACTTCCGAGCCGTCAAGGCTCGATTGATAGAATACCCCGTCATTGAATTCTATATATATGTCTGGATCCGCGCAAAAGCCAGGATCCTCATTTCGATTATGATCCTCTGGCTGGAGAGCAGGGCACTGGATGTCTTCGGCCATCCTTCTCCATTACTGTTGATGGCAACAACAAGCAGATTCGATTAGTGTCTGCAATACAATAAAATAAGCATAGACAATCGAGATCTTACCCATTCAATAGGGGTGTACATAGAATAAGCCTCCCGGCAGTTTAACCGGAGAAAATCTTCTTTCTCGCCCTTGTACAGATCAGCCAAAATTGAAGCCAGTTCGGCCGGGGTATCCGGACCCTTCCGACTGCAGCGGGACGCATCATCTTCTCCGTTATAGCACCATAAGGGAGTCACTCTGGATTGAAGAGGCTGAACACACCTCTTTATTGCAATAGCCATGACCTCGACTATCGAGAGCTTGGTATGGGCTAGCAACCTGATCTTGCTGGCCAACCTCTTTATCTCCGCACTGTCCTCCTCATCGGGACTGCAGGGACGCGAGTTGAGGCGCTTCTTTAAAGGAGCACTGGAAAATTCTGGGAGGCCACTACAAACTGGGTCCGGCAGTGGGACATCGTCCACATAGAACCATTCCGAAGATCACTACGGGTATACCTCTTTAGGTGTTCCTACGAGGTATCCGGATCCGGCTATACGCCATACTTCGGCTCCGCCCACCTCAAACATAGAACCTCCTCGGTGGCGGGGAACGAGACAGAAGAACTTCCTCCATAATTCAAAATGGGCCTCAATACCCAAAAATAGCTTGCAAAGGGCGACAAAGCCTGAGATGTGCAAAATCGAACCTGGGGTAAGGTTGTGTAGTTGGATGCCATAAAATTCCAATAACCCCCTGAGAAAGGGATGGATTGGAAATCCTAGGCCCCGCAACAAGAATGGGACGAAGCACACCCTCTCCTCCTTATTGGGGTTAGGGAAATTCTCAGCCGTCGCGTTGTTGTCTATTGAATACAATCCCGCTCGAATGGAGACTAGATCCGTGGGGAGGGGAGGTAGCCTTGTGTCCGGAGCCGGCTTAACTGCAGATGAGGCACGGAGCAGCTTTGCCAATTGCCCTCTTGAGGGCCATGGGGGCATGAAGAAGAGCCTTGGGCACTGGTCATGGTGGGAGGCTTTGCTCGTGGCTGGACTTAGAGATTTTCTTTCTGCGCGATGTGGGATGCCATTTGGAGATCTGTATCACCTTATATAGATGCCATCCGAGCGTGGTAAACGACTTATTTGCAAAAAAGCATGGATCGTTCATATTCGCTCAGCGAGCGGAAATCGAAGAGTCAACAGGGGTTCGTAAAAGGCATCAAGATTATCACCAGATTGTCATCAGTACGGATTATAGTGAAGAACCCGCCTTGCAAAGCCGAAGACATTGAGACGTCTCCAACGTATCTATAATTTTTGTTTGTTCCATGCTATATTATATTCTGTTTTGATGTTTAATGGGGTTTATATACACTTTTATGTTATTTTTGGGACTAACCTATTAACCGGAGGCCCAGCCCAAATTGCTTTTTTTTGCCTATTTCAGAGTTTTGCAGAAAAATAATATCAAACGGAGTCCAAACGGAATGAAACCTTCGGGTACGTGATTTTTGGAACAAACGTGATCCAGAGGACTTGGAATCCACGTCAAGAAAGCAATGAGGAGAGCACGAGGCAGTGGGCGCGCCTACCCCCTGGGCGCTCCCTCCACCCTCGTGGGGCCCACGTTGCTCCACCGACGTACTTCTTCCTCCTAAATATACCTACGTAACCCCAAACCATCAAAGGCATCCACGAAAACCTAATTGTCGGCATTGCAGGGCAGGGGTCCCCAGACTTTGCTGCTGCACTGCCTGGCGTGGCTAAGCGGCCAGGCCATATGGCCCATCTTCATCAACAAGGCATCCAAGACCTTCACGAGGTCCAAGCCTCATGAGAAGCGGACATAAAGACTTCCTCTGGAGTGGCCTAGCCATGCAGGCTCATGAGGCCGAAGATATCAAGAGCCGGGACAAACCTCACGAGGCCCTCGTGATGTGAGCCATGTGAGCGGCGCCAAAGTGTGCCAGAGCACTAGGCGTCCCCATTTCCTCTTTGGTGCTAAGGAGGCAAGCCTGAGGCCAGAAGAGTACTGGGGCATCGAGCAAAAGGTTGCCATATTGGTGCAACAAGACCAAGACCAGCGGAGACTGGCAAGGCGGAGGTCATCGTGGAGCCCAAGCGGTGTCATCCTAGGGCTTTTCGCGGTGAAGACCGCTTTTGTCGGAGGATAGCTTACTAGTTGTCCCCCTTCAAATTTGCCGCGTTGTTGGCTCCCTTCCCGCTCAACATTTGGGAAGAGGAGCCGCCCCTATAAATAGGTCTAGCCACTACGGTAGTGGGGAACTCGAACAGATCGAGAAGCCAACACTCCCACAAGAACACCTCGACCTTAGGAGGTTGTTCTTCCCTTATCGTGTTCTTCATCAGCCCAAGAGGCAATCCACCACCACCACCTTTGGGTAGGGTATTACACCACAGCGGTGGCCCGAACCGATATAAACCTCGTGTCTCTTTACGTGTTGTGAGTTAAGTCCACAAGATCTTAGCGAGCTTGAGCATAGATCGGTAGGAGAAAAGACTTAGCCACCCCAATGTTCGAACCTTAGGGTTTGGAACCCCACATCCGACATTTGGCTTGGCATAGGTAAGTCTTGCGGAGCTCCTTTCCTGTCAATATCGCTTTTATGCCGCCCGCGCCTCCCATGGCGGGCGCCGCCATCCGCCCTCTGCGGCCGAAACACGGCAGCGGTGCAAAGTGCGAGCGAGCCTGCCACACCGCCGAGTCGCGATGGCCGACCAAGTTCAAGCGGAGATCTTGCCAGCGTTACGGCGGCAGGCAGATCCGGCGCCATTCTCTTGGCGATTCGAGAGGCCATCCTTGAAGCGAAAGCTTGACACAAGATCATGGCTAACTGGTTCCCCATGGCCCTCGCCCGGTGAGCCTACGGCTGGCTGCTCAACCTCCCGGGATCCGGTGGCGTCTTGGGAAGAACTCCGCAACCTCTTTGCAGCGCTCGCTGGCGCGGTGTACCAGCAGTCATGGCGCTCTTTGGTGGCTCCCAAGCGCCCGCCTTCAGATCGCCACGTCAAGCCTTTCCTCCGTCAGATTGGAGCAGCCTCCAAGCGCCCAGGGGCTCCACCGGGTTGGGCTGCGCCAGAGGCCGACCTCACCTTCGACTCAGAAGACCACCCGGGCTCCACCGCCGGCTCCGGCATGCTCCCAATGCTCTCGCCGCCTACCATCTCCCAAGCGTGGTTGTCACCAAGACCCTCATCGGCGGCGCCAGCCTCAACTTGCTCTTCGTAGAAGCCTTCAGCCTCCTCCACGTGCCGCCCGAGCGGCTCAACCTCAGCAAGCCTTTTTGGGAGTAGGCGGCGGAGCTGCCCACTCTCTGGGGCAGATCCGCCTCCCCATCACCTTTGGCATGCGCGACAACTACCGCACTGAGTTGGTGGACTTCGACATCACCCGCATCTGCCTCCCATACAACGCCATACTCGGGTACCCGGCTCTTGCTCAGTTCATGACGGCGACTCACCCGGCCTACAACCTCATGAAGATGCCAGGGAGCAAGGGCGTCCTCACCATCAAGGGAGACACTAAGGAGGCAGTGACGGCGCTCAGGCTCGCCTCCGAGGCCGCGGCAGCGGCGCAGCCAGCCAACGCTAGTACGCTCGAGGCCAAGGAGACCGCGCCCGCCAAGAAGAAGCAGTTGTTCACCCAAGACAAGGCGGAAACCAAGGAGGTGCGGTTGGCGGGCGGGTCTTGAGAGCCACCTTTACCATAGGAACCAGCCTTGACCCGGGACAAGAAGAAGCTTTAGTAGCGTTTTTCTTGGCCGAACAAGGAGATATTCGCATGGGAGCCAATCAGTGGTAGGGGTCCCGAGAGAGGTGATCCAACATCATCTAAGGGTGTGCCCCAACATCGCCCCATGAAGCAGTGAGCGAGATGGCAGTCCGCCGAGAAGCAGGCCTTCATCGTCCAGGAGACACGCAAGCTAGAGGCGGCTGGCACCATTCGAGAAGTTTGATACCCTGATTGGCTGGCGAACCCCGTCGTGGTGCTGAAGAAAGGAGGGAAGGAACGGATGTGCGTCGACTTCACCAACCTCAACAAAGCATGCCCCCAACATTCGTTCCCCCTTCCGTGCATCGATCAAATCATCGACTCCACCGCCGAGTGCGATTTGCTATGTTTCCTGGATGCGTTCTCTAGATACCATCAGATCAAGATGGCGGTGGAGGATGTGGATAAGACGGCCTTTTTTACACAATGTGGGGTGTATTGCTACACCTGCATGCCTTTCGGCCTCCGCAACATGGGCGCAACCTTTCAGCGGCTGATGCACATCGCCTTGGGGCCGCAGCTCGGGAGGAACACAGAGGCCTATGTTGGTGACATAGTAGTCAAATCTCGCGAGGCGTGGACATTGATTCAAGACTTAGAGGAGACCTTTGAAAGCTTGCGCCGGGTGAACCTGAGGCTCAACCTGGAGAAGTGAGTGTTCGGTGTCCCCTCCGGCAAGCTTCTAGGGTTCCTCGTATCCCACAGAGGGATCGAGGCGAACCCAGAGAAAATTAAGGCCATCGAAGACATGAGCCCACCGCAGACCCTCAAGGAGATGCAGAAGCTAGCAGGGCGGGTGACCGCATTAGGGAGTTTCATCTCCAAGCTAGTCGAGCGTGCCTTACCCTTCTTTAAGCTCATGAAGAAGAAGGTCCCCTTCAAGTGGACCCCGGAGGCCGACCGGGCCTTCCAAGAACTCAAGAAATACCTCACCAGCCCCCCGGTGATGGTGGCGCCACGGCCTCTCGAGCCTCTGGTACTTTATCTCACCGCCACCCGTACTCCACCTTGGCGCTGAGGTGGCAGTTTGGGAGGAGCGCCAAGACAAGGGAGTGATGCAAGCCAGAGCTGATCTGGCGCAGGTCGGGAAGGCGGGGAGGACCTTCAGTAGCGGAGCACCAAGCTCAGCAGGGCAACGCCACAAAAGCTCCCGAGGACGGTCAGATCTCAGGAAACCCCCCGCCTCAGGATACGCCACAATCTCCGCAGGACTCAAACCTTAACAGTGTGCCAGCTCTCGTCGAACACCCGATGTACTTTGTTAGCACCGTATCGCGGGACGCGAGGGCACGCTACCCCATGCCGCAGAAGCTCCTGCTCGCACTCCTGGTGGCCTCGTGCAAGCTGCGACATTATTTCCAAGGGCACCCCATCAAGTTCGTCTCATCTTACCCGTTGGAGAGGGTACTCAGGAGCCCAAACTCGGCCGGGAGGGTCGCTGAATGGAACATTGAGCTGCAAGCGTTCCATCTGGAGTTCAGCACCACCAGGGTCATCAAGGGAGCTGCACTCGCCGATTTTGTGGCAGAATGGGCTGATGCCCTGGCTCTTGAGGAAGGAGAAGACCAGTCCACCTCCCCAGGGAGTGAGGCACCAGACGGTTGGGTCATGTATTTCGATGGCGCCACGCACTGTGGAAAGCGGGGCTGGAGCAAAGGCTTCATCTCGTCCACTCAGGACAAGCTTTACTACGCCGTGCAACTCTGCTTCCAGCACGGCGAGAATGTCTCCAACAATATCGCAGAATACGAGGGCCTCATAGCTGGCCTGAAGGTCGCGGCGGCTTTGGGGGTGAGGCGCCTTACCGTCAAGGGCGACTCGCAGCTCCTCGTCAACTTCTCCAACAAAGTGTACAAGCTGAAGGACGAGCACATGGAGGCCTACCTTGCGGAGCTGCGCAAGATGGAAAAGCAGTTCTCGGGCCTGGAGCTGCAACACGTGCCCCGGTGTCGGCGTTCTAGGAACGGGGGTACCCAGACTTGCCTGCTTGCGGCCTGCGGCGTGGCTCAAGGGGTGGCCCAAGACGGCCCGTCTTCATCAAAGACAAGCTCAAGACCTCGCGAGGGCCAGCCGCAGGCAGATGACAGAAGCTTCACCAGCACGGCCTCGCCGGGCTGGCTCGCAGGAGGCGAAGAGATCAAGGCGGGTACCTCACGAGGTGCCCATGACGCAAGCCATGACGACCAAGGGCCCAGAAGGGCGCCAGCCCACAAGAAGGTCCTCATTTCCTCTTTGGTGCAAAGGGGGCAAGCGCAGCGAGAGCATCTAGCAAAGGCATCCGCTTGATGCAACAAGACCAAGACCGTCAGAACGACAGAAGGAAGTCATCGTGGAGCCCAAGCCAGGCGTCCACCACGAGCCTTTGACAAAGCGAGGACCAACTTTAGTCAGGGATAAGTGTACCAGATGTTCCCATTCAAAAATGGCCAACTTTTGGCGCCCTTCCCATCAACATTTGGGAAGAGGCCGGGGCCTCCGCTTATAAATAGGTCTAGCCACCCACAGGGGTAGAGGCATCTTAGAGATCGGACATCTCGCCTCATCTTATCTTGATCCAATCCGATCGAGAGCCTAGCCACAAGAACACCTGACCCTCATGAGGCTGTTCTTCCTTGTACTGTTCATCATCGCCCAAGAGGCAATCCACCACACCACACACCGGGTAGGGTGTTACACCACAATGGTGGCTCAACCGATATAAACCTTGTGTCTCTTGTGTTGTTCCTTTGGTAGTATACATCCTAGCGAGGCGACGAGGGCAGGTAGGTAGGGGCGAGATCTCCGCGCACCCGTAGTTCGAACCTAGAGGGTCTCGCGGAACCGAAATCCGACATTTGGCGCTCTGTAGGGGGTCTTATTTGGAGCTTTCCCTTCCGCCGACCCGCTCTCCGCCGACATCGCGGCTTCGCCCTCGATGAGCAGCGCCACCACTTCTCGCCGCCATTGCCAGCCAGGGGGCGAGGGCTCCGAGGCCTTGGCCCAAATTTTTACGGCAGTGTGGCTTAACATGTTCAAGCGGAGGCGCCGCTGCGTTCACGGCACAATTGATCCGCTGGCCTTTCTGTTGGCGTGCACGAGGAGGCCATCACTCGGCAGCGAGGCGGCGGCATTGCGGTCATGGCTAGCGGCTTCCATGGCCCCTCACCGACGCCCGCGCATGTGGTTGCTCCACCACTGCGGCTTCGTGGCCTCTTGGGAAGAGTCGCGACCTCTTCCTCAAGACTGACATCTGCGCGCTGCGCGCCGGTCGTCATGGCTCTCTGGCGGCTTCGCAGGCGCCACCTTCAGCCGCCACGTCAAGCCATTCGTCCGCCCAGTCGGCGCTGCCTCCAGCGTGAGGCTCCCAGGTCGGTCGGCGCCCAAGGCTGATCGGCCTTCACTCGGAGAACCACCCCTCCAACTCAACCTGCTGCATGGCTCCTAATGTCAGGCACTCCTACCATTTGCTGTGGCCATCACAGGACCCTCATCGGCGGGCGCGGGCCTCAGTGTGCTCTCGATTAAAGCCTTCAGCCTCCTCCACATACCACCGGAGCAGCTTCGGCCTAGCGGGCCCTTCTTGGGCATCGGAGGCGGTTCAGCCGGCTCCCTGGGGCAGATCCGTCTCCCGGTGACCTTTGGCACCTACGACAACTTCCGCCGCGGAGCTAATCGACTTGACATCGCCCCGTCGGCCTCCCGCCTACAACGCCATCCTCGGCTACCCGGCACTAGCCGGTTCATAGCCACGACTCACCCAGCGTACAACCTCATGAAGATGCCCGGGAGCAACGGCGTCCTCACCGTGTCCGGAGACACCGGGGATGCGTTTCAGGTACTCAAGCATGTCTTCAAGGCTGCGGCGGCAGCATAGCCCGCCGACTCAGACGCCCCTGAGCCCAAGGGGGCTGCGCCGGCCAAGAAGAAGCAGTTGTTCACCCAAGACAAGGCAGAAACCAAGCAAATACTGGTCGACGAGGACGGATCCACTAACGCCACCTTCACCATAGGCGCCAACCTCGAGCCCGAAAGGGAGGAGGCCCTGGACAAAGTTCGTGACGCTAACAAGAAGGTATTCGCATGGGAGCCCTCGATCACCAAGGGGATCCCTAGAGGCGTAATCGAGCATCACCTCAACGTGTGCCCCAACGTACGCCCCGTAAAGCAGAAAGCGAGACGACAGTCCGCTGAGAAGAAGGCTTTCATCGTCCAAGAGACCCGCAAGCTAGAGGCGGTCGGGGTCATTCGCGAGGTCCGATACCCAGATTGGTTGGCTAACCCGGTTGTCGTGCCAAAGAAAGGGGGGAAGGAACGTATGTGTGTTGACTTCACCAACTTCAACAAAGCCTACCCGCAGGATCCATTCCCGCTCCCTCGTATCGATCAGATCGTCGATTCCACCGCCGAGTGCGACCTGTTGTGTTTCTTGGATGCCTTCTCTAGGTATCACCAGATCAAGATGGCGGTAGAAGACGTGGAAAACATGGCTTTCCTGACCCCGTGTGGGGTGTACTGCTACACATGCATGCCGTTCGGGCTGTGCAACGCAGGGGCGACCTTTCAGCGGCTGATGCACATCACCTTGGGCCCGCAGCTCGGGAAGAATGTTGAGGCTTACGTCGATGACATTGTGGTGAAGTCTCGGGAAGCCGAACCCCGATACAAGACCTGGAGGAAACCTTCATGAAGCCTCAACGCAGTGAACCTGCGGCTCAACCCGAAGAAGTGTGTGTTTGGGGTCCCCTGCAAGCTCTTGGGCTTCCTCGTGTCCCACCGAGGCATCGAGGCTAACCCGAGAAAAGGTCAAGGCGGTCGAGGACATGAGCACGCCAAAGACCCTCAGAGAAATGCAGAAGCTCACTTGGCGCTGGACCGCACTAGGACGCTTCATCTCCAAGTTGGGGAACGAGCTGCCTTTCTTCCAAATTGATGAAGAAAAAGGCCCTTTGAATGGACTGAAGTGGTCGACAAGGCTCCAAGATCTCAAGAGGTACCTAACCAGCCCTCCGTAATGGTGGCCCCAAGACCTCAAGAACACACAGGTGCTCTACTCGCAGCCACTCCCTACTCCGCTAGCGCAGCCCTGGTGGCGGTTAGGGAGGAGCGTCGGACCAAAGCCTCGGCAGCTGCCCGGGTCAAGGCGAAGCAGGATCAAGGAAGACTCACAGAGACCACTACCACAGCTGAGAAGGATCAGCCGCAGGAGACGACTCGGGACGAGAAGAGACCCTCCCCGGGCGACCAGCCGGCTGGGCTCCACTGCCTCGTGAGGCGCCACGGTCTTCGGAGGCGCCATCGACACCAAAGACTCCCAACCTCATTGAACACCCTATGTACTTCCTCAAAGACAAGTTGCGGGACGCGAGGGCACGGTACCCCATGCCTGAGAAACTCCTCCTCGCGCTATTGATGGCCTCGCGCAAGCTGCGGCGTTATTTTCAGGGCCACCCCATCAAGGTTGTCTCAGCGTACCCCTTGGAAAGGGTGCTCAGGAGCCCCAACTCAGCTGGAAGAGTCGCTGAGTGGAACATCAAACTGCAAGCGTTTCAACTCGAATTCAGCACAACCAGAGTCATCAAGGGGGCCGCATTGGCGGATTTCATGGCAGAAGAGGCGCCGGGCCTCAATGCTGATGAGGATCGATCCCTCTCCCGGGAAGCGGGCGCGGACGGTTGGGTCATGTACTTGACGGGCGTTCTCCAGCGCGGGCGCGGGGCTGGTGCAGTGCTTATATCTCCTACTCAAGACAAGCTCTACTACGTCGTGCAGCTCTATTTCCAGCATGGAGAAAAGGTCTCCAACAACATAGCAGAATATGAAGGCCTGATAGCAAGCCTGAAGGCCGCAGCTGCCCTAGGAGTGAAGCGCCTTACCATCAAGGGTGATTCACAACTCCTCGTCAACTTCTCCAACAAGGTATACGAGCCGAGGGATGAGCACATGGAAGCCTACCTCGCAGAGGTCCGCGGGATGGAGAAGCAGTTCTGGGGGATGGAGTTGCAGCATGTGCCCCGTGGCACCAATCAAGAGGCCGACGACATCGCCAAACGGGCATCCAGGCGGCTACCTCAGGAGCCTGGCATCTTCGAGGAGCGGCTCTTCAAGCCCTCGGCCACGCCATCGCTGTCAAGAACGGTGCAGCCTTGGGAGGAGCTCCCCCAGCCACCGGCCTCGGGAGCCCCGGTCTATGGCCCGGCCTCAAGAGCGCGCCTGCTCTTGACGCTGGAGCCTCAGGAGGGGTGCTGGATCACACAGCTCCGGAGCTACCTGACGCAAGGGACCTTGCCGAAGAAGGAGGAGGAAGCGGAGTGTGTGGCGCGGCAAGCCACAGCATAATGCATTAGGGATGGAGAGCTCTACCGGAAGCGACCAAATGATGTGTCCCTACGCTGCATCTCCAGGGAGCAAGGGAAGGAACTGCTGGAAGATATACACGGTGGAGACTGTGGGCATCATTCATCATCGCGACCTCGCTGGCAAAGGCGTTCATAGCGGGTTCCATTGGCCCACTGCGCTCAATGATGCCGTCGAACTGGTGAAGGCTTGCGAAGCCTACCAATTCCATGCCAAGAAGATCCATCAGCCGGCGGGAGGTCTGCAAACTATACCTCCTCTCGTGGCCATTTGCAGTCTGGGGGCTGGATATCCTGGGCCCGTTTCCTCGGGCGCCAGGGGGCTATCGCTACCTCTACGTCGCCGTGGACAAGTTCACCAAGTGGGCTGAAGGGGAAGCCGTCCGCACCATCCCCGCAGGTTCTGCGGTCAAGTTCATCAAGGGCATCGTGAGCCGGTTCGGGGTGCCGAACCGCATCATCACCGACAACGGTTCGCAGTTCACCAGTAACTTCTTCAAAACATAATGTGCTAACCTTGGGACGCAGGTATGCTACGCTTGAAGTAGCGCACTCCACGAACAACGGTCGGCTGAGCGGCCAACGCGAGGTCCCGAGAGGCCTCAAGACCAGGACATTCAAGAAGAAGTGGAGGCCCTGCGGCGCAGGTTGGTCTGACGAGCTTCAATCCGTGTTGTGGTCCATCCGCACGACCGCGACCAAGCCAACCTGGCGAGACCCGTTCTTCCTGGTCTATGGGCT
Organism: Aegilops longissima; assembly: GCA_021605205.1. Taxonomy (NCBI): domain Eukaryota; kingdom Viridiplantae; phylum Streptophyta; class Magnoliopsida; order Poales; family Poaceae; genus Aegilops; species Aegilops longissima. Next base: position 178,481,312 of record CM038680.1, on the reverse strand, counting down.
GAAGCGGTCCTCCTCACGAGTCGGCGTCGTTCAGCTGGTCTGGCGTTCGACGAGCGCGGGAGGACGCCAGGCGAAGGGACGGACCTCGTCTTTGGGGAGGAACATCGTCGAGACCCAGCGTTCTGAAGCGGGCGAGGTACCAACAAGCACTGAGACGATACCACTGCCGCAACATCCGCCCCAGAACTCTTGAGGTAGGGGACCCCGTGCTCAGGCGGGTTCTCTCCAGGGAGGGACTGCATAAGCTCTCTCCCATGTGGGAGGGCCCGTTCAAGGTTGTTCATGTTTCCAGGCCCGGCTCCGCGCGCTTGGAGACTCAGGAGGGGGTGCCCGTCCAGAACATGTGGAACATCCAGCACCTAAGGAGGTTTTACCCCTAAAAAGGCCCAGAGCCTGTGAAGAAAGCGAATGCCTGTGAAGCGTTGCATTTTGGAAAGGCCCAGAGCCTGTGAAGAAGGCGAATGCCTGCGAAGCGTTGCGTTTTGGAAAGGCCCAGAGCCTGTGAAGCGTTGCATTTTGGAAAGGCCCAGAGCCTGTGAAGAAGGCGAACGCCTATGAAGCTCATTTTTCTGAGAAAGGCTCGGAGCCTGTGAAGAAGGCCAATGCCTGTGAAGCTCGCCGCCCGTGACACTCTCACGTAATAATGAGTTGGTGTTGTACACGCCCCGGAGTCTCAGGAGCGCCGGCCTCAGGCCCTGGGGCTCCCTCCACCCAGTGGCAGCACTTAGCTCCGCCACCGTGAGAAGACATCAAGACTAGATTAGGTGCCGGACGCGGATTTTTTCATTTGCTTTCTGCAGTTGGCTTGTTCATCCCCATTTGAAGTTTTCATTGGAGTGGTTGCCGTTTTTAACTTGTGACTCTTTGCTTTCTTCGCTCTCCTGCCTCAATTTCTCTCACGCGAGTCTCGCGAGGGAGCAACGCGGGCACCATCGCGAGTGTTTTATGCCCCTATTGCTTGAGGTTTCCCTCACCGGGTCCACTACGGGAGCACCCCCTCCGGTCCGTGCCCCACGGGCATCGCGACGCGAACACCGGACCTGGGTCGGTCGCCTCCACAACTGAGGTCGGAAGCTACCTCTCTTGGCTAATCTGTGCAGGGCATGAAGCGTTCGACGAGGCGTTGGCTTCGGGAGGCGAAGACCGCGGCAAGCCGCCCCCGAGCTAAGAAATTTCTACGCAGGCATAAGGCACCGAAGCCTAATACAAAGATGGAGGAAACAGTACGATAATTAACAGCAACAGTCCAAGCGGGCCCTACCTACCGCTATTCATTTCGCAGAAAAGGAAGGGACAAACAAGCATGGCTCGCTTGACACAAACTCGCGGCGAAGGCTCGAACTGCCTCCGGAGCTCAAGTGAACTCCCTCTCGCGCTTCACCGAGGCGCAACGGCGGGCAGACCCGCTACCTCCCCACAGGCGGGCGCGGCGGCGCGGAGGCTGGGCATGGCCACCATTGGAGGAGCCGCTGTCGGACGAAGAGTCGCTGAAGCTCGACGAACCACGAGCGCCACCGACCACGCATGTGCCGTCATCTTCATCCCGATTGTCGCCTGGGCTAGGCCCACGGCCGCGGTTGTCGTCCTCGGGGAAGCACCCGGCGCGGCGACCGTCTTCCCCGAACACCCTCACGCAGAGGGTGGCATCGCCGTCGAACTTGAAGTGCAGGGTGCATCGCCGGCTCAAACCACACGCGCGGGCAAACGTCTGCCAGCCGTGGGTCAGGGCCACGCTCCCGGCGGGGGAGACCTTCAGCGAAGCCCAGGAAGCCCGGCTGCAGCAACCATCCGCCTGGAGCCAGAGGCCGCCCTGGGCGCCAGCCGGAAGTTCACCTAGAAGGAAGCGGGGAAGCTGGAGCCAGGTGCTGGTCGGCTCCGCCGACCACACAACAAACTCCGGCAGCACCTCTGCCGAGTGGAAGCGCAGCCTAGGGGGTCGCGCGGCCGTAGCGCGCCCCCCATCAATAGCCTGCCGCCCGGCACCGTGCGAGGGATCACCTCCACGGCCGCGAGGAGCCGCAATGGGAGCCACAGGGTGCTTGCGAGGACGGCCTCGACCGCGCTTGGGCGGGGGAGAGTCAGGCTCCACCTGGCGGACCTTTCCTTTCTCCGCGGCCGAGAACCTCTTTGGTGGAGCCATGAAGAAGAAGGAGAAGCAAGAAGAGATGGACTGGAAGGGCACGCACTGTTGCATGCTTATAGCCGGGAAGGCTAACTGCCGCCTCCACGATCGCAGTAATCATGACCCGCTTTGCATGCGGGGACTTGTCAATTCATGCAGCTTGCCGAGGCGTGGGGAAGCAGAGGAGCGCCACGCCCAATCAACCGCCACGCTGTGCCCAAGGTCAGCATCTGTTAGGGCCCGCTGCATTCGCACTTGCCCTTCGCTTCTCTGCTCAGCCAAGTCGGTGCGCGCTTTGGGCCCTGGGCTACTGTCGGCGTTACGGGAACGGGGTACCAGACTTGCTGCCAGCGGCCTGCGGTGTGGCTCAAGGGGTGGCCAAGACGGCCTGTCTTCATCAAGACAAGCTCAAGACCCTCGCGAGAGGCCAAGCCTCAGCTGGGCGGACGAGTGAAGCTTCTCGAGAACGGCCTCGTCAGTGGGCTCGCGAGGAGGCGGAGAGATCAAGGCGGGGTACCTCACAATGTGCCCATGACGCAAGCCATGATGACCAAGGGCGCCAGGCGGGCGCCAGCCCGCGTAGTGTCCTCATTTCCTCTTCGGTGCAAAGGGGCAAGCGCAGGCGAGAGCATCAAGCAAAGGCATCCGTTTCGGTGCAACAAGACCAAGACCGTCGCAACGGCAGGAAGGAAGTCATCGTGGAGCCCAAGCCGGCGTCACCACCAGAGCCTTTGACAGGCGAGGACCAACTTTAGTCAGGATAAGTGTACCAGATGTTCCCCTTCAAAATGGCCAATTGTTGGCGCCCTTCCCGCTCAATATTTGGGAAGAGGCCCAGGGCCTCTGCCTATAAATAGGACTAGCCACCCACAGGGTAGAGGCATCTTAGAGAGATCCAGACATCTTGCCTCATCTTAGCTTGATGCAATCCGATCGAGAGCCTAGCCACAAGAACACCTCACCCTCGCGAGCCTATTCTTCCTTGTACTGTTCATCATCAGCCCAAGAGGCAATCCACCACACCACACACCGGGTAGGGTGTTACACCACAATGGTGGCCCAACCAAGATAAACCTTGTGTCTCTTGTGTTGTTCCTTTGGTAGTTTAGATCCTAGCGAGGCGACGAGGGCAGGTAGGTAGGGGGCGAGATCTCCGCGCGCACCCCAGAGTTCGAACCTAGAGGGTCTGCCGGAACCCGAAATCCGACACCCGGGGCACCAACAAGGAAGCCGACGACATCGCCAAGAGAGCATTCAAGCGGCAGCCGCAAGAGCCCGGCGTCTTCGAAGAGCGGCTCTTCAAGCCATCGGCTGCACCACCTCTGTCAAGCACGGCTCAGCCTCGGGAGGAGCTCCCACAGCCCCCGGCCATGGGAGCCCTACCAGGCTCCAACCTCGAGCTCGGCTACTCTTGGCGCCGAGCCCCGTGAGGAGGCCGACCAAGGAATTCAAGGAGTACCTGATGCACGGAACGCTGCCGGAGAAGGAAGAAGACGCGCAGCGCGTGGCCCGACAGGCCACATCATACTGCATTCAAGACGGCGAGTTGTATAGGAAGTAGCCGAACGATGTCACGCTGCGCTACATCTCTAGTAATCAAGGAAGGGAGCTGCTGATTGACATACACGGCGGGGACTGCGGACATCACTCATCGTCACGGACCCTCATCGACAAGGTGTTCCGCAGCGGATTCTATTGGCCCATAGCGCTCAACGATGCAGCCGAGCTGGTGAAGTCTTGCGAAGCTTGCCAATTACACGCCAAGCAGATCCATCAGCCTGCGCAGGGCCTCCAAACCATTCCGCTCACGAGGGCATTCACGGTCTAGGGGCTGGACATCTTGGGCCCGTTCCCACGAGCGCCAGGGAGCTACCGCTATATCTACGTCGCCATCGACAAGTTCACCAAGTGGGCGGAAGTGGAAGCCGTTCGTACCATTCCAGCCGGCTCTGCTGTCAAGTTCATCAAGGGCCTCGTGAGCCGCTTCGGGGTTCCCAACCGCATCATCACAGATAACGGCTCACAGTTTACTAGTAACCTCTTCAAAACCTACTGTGCTAACCTTGGAACGCAGATTTGCTACTCTTCGGTGGCCCACCCCAGGAGCAATGGTCAAGCCGAACGCGCCAACGCTGAGGTCCTGAGCGGCCTCAAGACCGGGACCTTCAAGAAAAAGCTGGAGGCCTGCAGCATGGGCTGGCACGACGAACTCCAGTCCGTGCTGTGGTCCATTCGTACCACTGCCACCAAGCCAGCTGGCAAGACTCCATTCTTCCTCGTCTATGGAGCTGAAGCAGTCCTCCCTCAAGAGGTCAGGCATCGCTCTGCGCGGGTCCTGGCGTTCGACGAAGCGCAGCAGGACGCCTCGCGGGGGATGGATCTCGTGCTGGGGGAGGAGTGCCGTCGCGAAGCCGCATTAAGGGCAGCAAGGTACCAACAAGCTCTGCGGCGGTACCATTGCCGCAACATCCGCTCCAGAGCGCTCGAGGTAGGCGACCTCGTCCTGAGGCGGGTCCTCTCCAGGGAAGGGCTGCACAAGCTTTCGCCCATGTGGGAGGGCCCGTTTAGGGTCGTTCATGTCTCCGGGCCGGGTGCAGCGCGCCTGGAGACACAGGATGGAACACCCATCCAGAATGCCTGGAACATCCAACACCTCTGGAAGTTTTATCCATGAAGCAAGGCCCAGAGCCTGAGAAGCAAGGCCCAGAGCCTGAGAAGCAAGGCCCAGAGCCTAAGAAGCAAGGGCCAGAGCCTGAGAAGAAAGGCCCAGAGCCTGTGAAGAAGGCCCGGTGCATGTGAAGAATCGCCGCCCGTGACACTGTCACGTAATAATGAGTTGGGGTTGTAGACGGCCCGGAGTCTCGGGAGGGCCTGCCTTAGGCCCTGGGGCTCCCTCCTACGCCTAGTGGACAGCACTTAGCTCCGCGCTGGTGAGAAGACTTGAAGACTAGATTAGGTGCCAGACGCGGCTTTTCATTTGCTTTCCGAAGTTGGCTTGCTTTTCCTTAATCAGAGTTGCTCTTGGTGTTCATTGCTGATTTGGTTCTCGAGCCTTTTACCGCTTTTTCCGGCTCTAGTTTTCTCTTGTTCTCTCTCTCGCATACCTCGCGAGGGGGCTGGGCAAGTGCCCTCATGAGCATTTCTCTTCTCTTTGCCTTCTCACGAGTTACCCTCATTCGAGCCCGGAAGCTGGCACACCTCTCCTAAATTAGTGCCCCTTGGGTACCGCGATACAAGGCGCCAAGTCAAGGCTTGGGTGGACGGCAAATCCTTTGGTACACCCCCTAATGAATTTTTTGCAGTTTCTGAGCAACGCGGACACCACGCAAGGGAAAGGGTTTTCTAAGCGCGCCAGGTTAAGTTATCTTGGCGCAAAATAACAACACGACATGGGAACGACTTGCACAATGCATTAACCAAAGAACCACAGTTCGATACACGCCCCTCTGGGCCCATACTAGTTTCGTTTTCTGATGCATGAAAGAAAGAAAAGGCTAAGCAAAGCAACATTGCAGCAGTCCGCGGGGGCAGGCCCTTGGCGACGCCCCAAGCCTAGCCGGACCCCTCCTCGCGCTTCACAGAGGCGCGATGACGAGATGACCTGCTGCCTCCTTCGAAGCGGGCGCGGCGACGTGGCGGCTGATCGTAGCCGCCACTGCTGGAGCCGTCACCGGACTAAGAGCTGCCGTAGCTGGAGGAGACGTGGTCGCCGCCGAAGGCAGGCTCACCCTCGTCCTCATCGCGACCGTCACCAAGGCCAAGCACCTCCTCGCCGTCGTTCGCCTCGGGGTAGCACCCGGCGTGGCGACCATCCTCCCCGAACACCCTCACATAGAGGGTCGACTCGCCATCGTACCTGAAATGGAGGGTGCACCGCCTGCCCAGACCGCGCGCGCAGGCGAATGTCTTCCAGCCACGGGCTAGGGCTATGATGCCCGCGGCGGAAGTCTCGACCGTGACCCAAGATGCCCTGCTGCAGCAGTCGTCCGCCTGCAGCCAGAGCCTGCCTGGACCAGAGGCCGGCAGTTCGCCGGCAAAGAAGCGCCGAAGTTGGAGCCAGTTGTCGGCCGGGCTCTCCGACCAGACAACGAACTCCGGCGACAGCTCAGCAGAATGGAAGCGCGGGCGGGGAGGCCAAGCCACCATCGCGCGCCTCCCCTCATCGGTTGGGCCACCATGAATGGGACGATCCCCGCCGCGTGCCACGGTGCCACCTCGATGGTGGGCCACGGCGGGGGTCTCGGCATGCTTGCGCGCACGGCCACGGCCGCGCTTGGGCACCAGGGAGCCAGGGCCTTCGCAAGGGGTCTTCCCTTTCTCGGCGGCAGAGAACTTCTTTCGTGGCGCCATCGATGGCACTGTTAGCAGTGGAGTAAGGAGGACGAAGCAAGCGAGCAAGGAAGAGATGGGCAATCGGGGCTCCGCCCCCCTCCCCATTTATAGCAAGACAAGGTTAACCGACGTCCCCCACGATCGCAGGTAATGATGGTTTTCCTTGCATGTCGCAGGGACTTGTCAAGTCGGGCAGTTGCCGAGGCAGCATGGGGAAGCGGAGACGCCCACGTCCCATCAACCGCCACGCGTCGACTGAGGCCGCAGGCTCTTGGGGCCCGCGATGCTCTGAGCTTGACCCTTGACCTCGCCGCGAAGCCAAGCCCGAGCGCACCTTGGGCCCGGGGGCTACTGTCGGCGTTCTGGGAACGGGAGTCCCAGAACTTGCCTACTTGCGGCCCACGACGTTGCTAAGCAGCGGGCCGTACGACCCATCTTCATCAACAAGGCATCCAAGACCTTCGCGAGGGTCCAAGCCTCGCGAGGCGGACGACGCAAGACTTCCTCTAGAGTGGCCTAGCCAGGAAGGCTCACGAGGAGCAGAGATATCAAGGCGGGGCAAACCTCACGAGGCCCTCGTGACGTGAGCCATGATGAACAGCGCCAGGCGGGCGCCAGAGCGCGCAGCGTCCCCATTTCTTCTTTGGTGCTAAGGAGGCAAGCGCAGACGAACAGCACCGAGGCATTAGGCAAAGGTTGCCATATTGGTGCAACAAGACCAAGACTAGGAGGACGGCAAGGCGGTGGTCATCATGGAGCCCAAGACGACGTCATCCTAGGGATTTTCGCAGGTGAAGACCGCTTTTGTCAGGATATCTTGTACTAGTTTCCCCCCTTCAAATTTGCCCGCCGTTGTTGTCTCCCTTCCCGCTCAACATTTGGGAAGAGGACCAGGGCCCCTATAAATAGGTCTAGCCACTACAGTAGTAGGGGAACTCGAATAGATCGAGAAGCCAACACTCCCACAAGAACACCTCGACCTCAGGAGGTTGTTCTTCCCTTGTATTGTTCTTCATCAGCCCAAGAGGCAATCCACCACCACCACACTGGAGTAGGGTATTACACCACAGCGGTGGCCCGAACCAGTATAAAACCTCGTGTCTCTTTCTGTGTTGTGAGTTCATCGAGTTCGTCCGCAAGATCTTAGTGAGCTCGAGCGTAGATCGGTAGGAGGGAAAGACTTCGCGCGCACCCCAATGTTTGAACCTTAAGGGTTTGCCGGAACTCCACATCCGACACTAATTCCACCGCCGCAACCTTCTGTACCCGTGAGATCCCATCTTGGGGCCTTTTCCGGCGTCCTGCCGGAGGGGTCATTGATCATGGAGGGCTTTTACATCAACACCATAGCCTCTCTGATGATGTGTGAGTAGTTTACCTCAGACCTTCGGGTCCATAGTTATTAGCTAGATGGCTTCTTCTTTCTCTTTTGATCTCAATACAATGTTCTCCATGATTCTCGTGGAGATCTATTCAATGTAATCTTCTTTTGCAGTGTTTTTGTTGATACCGATGAATTGTGGGTTTATGATCAAGTTTATCTATGAACAATATTTGAATCTTCTCTGAATTATTTTATGTATGATTGGTTATCTTTGCAAGACTATTCGAATTATCAGTTTGGTTTGGCCTACTAGATTGATCTTTCTTGCAATGGGAGAAGTACTTAGCTTTGGGTTCAATCTTGTGGTGCCCTTTCCCAGTGACAGCAGGGGCAGCAAGGAACGTATTGTATTGTTGCCATCGAGGATAACAAGATGGGTTTTATATCATATTGCTTGAGTTTATCCCTCTACATCATGTCATCTTACTTAAGGCATTACTCTGTTCTTATGAACTTAATACTCTAGATGCATGCTGGATAGCGGTCGATATGTGGAGTAATAGTAGTAGATGCAGGCAGGAGTCGGTCTACTTGTCACGGACGTGATGCCTATATACATGATCATACCTAGATATTCTCATAACTATGCTCAATTCTATCAATTTCTCTACAGTAATTTGTTCACCCACCATAATACTTATGCTCTTGAGAGAAGTCACCAGTGAAACCTATGGCCCCCGGGTCTATTTTCAATCATATTAATCTTCCAACAATTAGCTATTTCTATTGCCGTTTATTTTACTTTGCATCTTTATTTACTCTTTGTCATAAAAATACCAAAAATATTATCTTATCATATCTATCAGATCTCACTCTCGTAAGTGACCGTGAAGGGATTGACAACCCCTTTATCTCGTTGGTTGCGAGGTTCTTATTTGTTTGTGTAGGTGCGTGGGACTCGAGTGTGGTCTCCTACTGGATTGATACCTTGGTTCTCAAAAACTGAGGGAAATACTTACGCTACTTTACTGCATCATCCTTTCCTCTTCAAGGGAAAACCAACGCAATGCTCAAGAGGTAGCAAGAAGGATTGCTGGCGCCATTGCCGGGGAGTCTACGCACAGGTCAAGAGATACCAAGTACCCATCACAAACCCTTATCCCTCGCATTACATTATTTGCCATTTTCCTCTCTTTTCCTCTCCCCCACTTCACCCTTGCCGTTTTATTCGCCTTCTCTTTTCCGTTCACCTCTTTTTCTTTGCTCACTTCTTGTTTGCTCGTGTGTTGGATTGCTTGCTTGTCTCGATGGTTCAAGATAATACTAAATTGTGTGACTTTACCAATACCAACAACAATGATTCTCTTAGCACTCCGATTGCTCCTCTTACCGATACTGAATCTTGTGAAATTAATGCTGCTTTATTGAATCTTGTCATGAAAGATCAATTCGCCGACCTTCCTGGTGAAGATGCCGCTACCCATCTAAATAGCTTCATTGACTTGTGTGATATGCAAAAGAAAAAATATGTGGACAATGATATTGTTAAATTGAAGCTATTTCCTTTTTCGCTTAGAGATCATGCTAAAGCTTGGTTTTCATCTTTGCCTAAAAATAGTATTGATTCATGGAATGAGTGCAAAGATGCTTTTATCTCTAAGTATTTTCCTCCCGCTAAGATCATCTGTCGGCGTTCTGGGAACGGGGGTCCCCAGACTTGCCTGCCTGCGGCCTGCGGCGTGGCTCAAAGGAGGCCCAGGACAGCCCATCTTCATCAACGCAAGCTCAAGACCCTCGCGAGGGGCCAAGCCTCGCGGGGTGGACGACAAGGAGCTTCCTCGGGCTCGGCCTCATCAGGCTGGCTCATGAGAAGGCAGAGAGTTCAAGGCAGGGTACCTCGCGAGGTGCCCGTGACGCAAGCCATGACGACCAAGGGCGCCAGTCGGGCGCCAGCCCTCGCAGTGTCCTCCTTTCCTCTTTGGTGCAAAGGGAGCAAGCGCAGGCGAGAGCATCAAGCAAAGGCATCCGTTTCGTTGCAACAAGACCAAGACCAGCCCAACGGCAGGAAGGGAGTCATCGTGGAGCCCAAGCAGGCGTCATCACCAGAGCCTTTGGCAGGCGAGGACCAACTTTAGTCAGGATAAGTGTACCCGCTGTTCCCTTCAAATGGCTAATTGTTGGCGCCCTTCCCGCTCAATATTTGGGAAGAGGCCCAGGGCCTTCGCCTATAAATAGGAGTAGCCACACTCAGAGCGAGGGCATCTTGGAGAGATGAAGAGAGATCGGAATCCTCATCAAGGAACCAGTAGCTAGAGCGACTGAACACCACCTAGCCGTTCATCGCACCCGCCAAGAACAGACCCTCGCGAGGCTGTTCTTCCTTGTATTGTTCCTCATCAGCCCAAGAGGCAATCCACCACACCACACACTGGAGTAGGGTATTACACCACAATGGTGGCCTGAACCAGTATAAATCTTGTGTCTCTTGTGCTGTTCTGTTTAGTAGTTTAGGTCCCAGCGATTCGGCGAGGTGCGAGACGGTGGAAGGTTGGATATCCGCGCGCACCCCAGTGTTCGAACCTCAAGGGTCTGCCGGAACACGAAATCCGACATTTGGCGCGCCAGGTAGGGGTGCGCCGGAATCCACCTTCTGCCACCTCGAGTTCCGTCGCATCGTCATCACCATGTCCAGCGACCAAGCTGGCAACCCAGATCCTTAGGCGGCGTGGCCCGCCACAGGCTGCCGCCGCCTCGGCGACCCGTTCCCAGCAGCTCGCGGTCCGCAGGGCGCTGGGGCCGCGGGCGACGCGGACAGGCTTCGACGGCTCTCACGCCACGGCAGGCGCGGTCGGCAGCAAGGGCCTCCAATCACGCCGCGACCACGTCACCATACACCCGCCGGGAGCAGGCGAACTCGAGGGCCGCGCTCACAGTGGCCCGAGAGCTGCTGCAGCAGCAGCTCTTGGAGAGCGGCCGCGACGTCTTCTTGAGCGAGTGGCGAGCTCTGGCTTCCGCCTCGGGGCTCACCCTTCGCACCCAGCTTCCATCTCAGGCCAGGCGGCCCAGACGGGGCTCTGCGCGTCTGCGAACTCCAAAGCTACCCAACACCGGCGGTTATCAAGACTTGGGCGGGCGGCGGGGTTGCCAGCGCCCGCGGCCCGCGGAGAAGAAGGACTCGACGTAACCCACGGCCCAGGTGGACCGCCGCACCGCCACCCCACGGTGGGTGCATCAAGCAGAGCCGCATGGCACGCTCATCACTACGGCGTGGCCTTCGGGATGACGGCGCCAGAAGAATACATGCCCCACATGGTGGACCAAGGGCACCCGCATGAGGGAGAACAAGGCTCTCCTCAGCCCGAGCTGGGAGATGAGGCACCGAAGCCGAGCTCTTCCAGAGCCTCGGACGGTCCCACTAGTCACGCCTGGGCGACGATTATCGGGTACCGCTACTTCCTCAAGAGCAAACATCGCTAACCATAGATCGCAGGAGGTACAGGTCGCCACGACGAAGCGGCTGCCCGCTCCCGCAGCCTCCTACCCCTCGGGAGGAGGCGCGAGGGGCTGCCGGAGAGGCAGAGATCCGACATCACCATCGCGCGTCGAGCAAGGAATTCTCGGGAGGTAGGCCCTCTGCTGGGGCGGCGCCAGGCCTGCCTGGCGGAGGACCCGTGGTCGCCGGGGAACTGGCTGGCGACCGCTCTACCCCATCGGGCGGCGCCCTAGTTTCCGGTCGTCGTTGATGGCACTAGAGTGTGGCGCAAGACGGGCCCCTCGTCTGGCGATATGAAGCAAGGCCGGTACTGTGAAGAAGGCCTAGTGCCCGTGAAGTCGCCGCCCGTGACACTCTCACGTAATAATGAGTGGGGCTGTACACGCCCGAGTCTCGGGGTGCCAGCCTCGGCCCCAGGGCTCCCTCCCACGCCCAAAGGCAGCACTTAGCTCAGCTGGTGAGAAGACGCCCAAGACTAGACTAGGTGCCGACGCGCTTTTCTTCTTTTTTTCGCCTTTCCATTTGGTTGTCGCTTTCCCCGCTGGATTTAAGTTGGATTCAATTTGAGATTTGCGTGTGTTCGGGAAGGGTGCTTAGTCTCGTTCGAGCAAATCTCTCGCGTTTCAGTTACCACTCCGCCTCAGCTGCCTCCCCTCGCGAGCCCCACGCGAGCCGGGCCAGGCCTAGCTTGCGCGCAGCCCAGCCTGCCGCCGTCGCGTCCTCTCCGGAGGGTTTTTACTGCAGATCCTACGGATTCGATCAGGAGACACTCGGGTCACCACAGCCCCCCACAGGCTATCTCAGGGCTCGTACGAAACAAAGGTAAATCATCCAACCAGCACGTCGCTTGGCAAACCACTTGGCGCGGGCGTATGGGCGATGTAACACCTGCTAATACGATGAACACAAATTTTACATGAGGGGCTCCCCCTCCCAAAATGCTCTCACAGCCATCAGGCCAAAACCTGAGTTCTATTCATGCAGGGTAATGGAACAGGGACAATACATAATAAGTCGGATAAATCCCCCAATGCGTCCTCAGGAGCACCTCCCGAGCCGTTGCTGGCGTCGCTGGCCTCGCCGTCGCTGTCTGTGTGGCCATCGGCGGCGTCAGGGCCGTTCACCACGCCGCCCTCGTCGGCGGCCACGGCCACGCCGTCATTGTACGAAGCAAAGGCCCTGACGAGACCATCCACATTGTCTTCCACCCAGTGCGCCAGGTCGCCCCGGACGGCCTGGGGAACTGGGGCGATGGCTACGTCAAAATCGAAGTAGGGGTCCATGTTCCGGAGATGGCTGAAGACACGAGAAAAGGTGCACCCAAGCAGCGCGCGGCTCCTCTCCTCCACCAACCTATTGGCCCTGACCGACCGCGCCTCCAGCCGCGCCACCACGTCGGTGAAGAACTGAAGGTTGCCGGCGTAGTTAACTGCGTGCGGCTCGCCAACAGCCGCCTCGCAGATGTTGCCCAAGGCTGTGTTGGCTCTTTCCCGGAGCGTGGCGAGCATGGGGCCGTGCTCATGCTCCAGGATTCGCCGCTGACGTAACTCGTCCGCATTCTGGCGCGCGACGGCCTCGGCCTCCACCACCCGTTGGCGAAGAAGGAGCGCCTCGGCCTGAGAGGTGGTTGACTCCCCCTGCGCCACCTCAAGGGCGGCCCGAAGAGCATCGGCCCGCCGCGTCGCCTCCTCCAGCTTGGCCGTCAAGGCAGCAGTCCTGCCTTCAGCCTCGGCCTTGATCAACCCCAGGCTCTCCTCGAACTCGCGCTCGAGGTTCGAGCGCGCCGTCGCCACTCGGCGTCCGACCTCCTCCAGGACACGGGCTTCCCGTGCAGCGACCTCATCCTCCGCCGCGTCGCCAAGAGCTCCCTCGTCTCCAAGCGCCAGTACTGCTGCTGCGTCGGGCGGCTTCGAGTCCAACGCCTCACGCTTCTGGAGCTCCTCCGTGTCGCCGGAGGCCACCTTCATCGATGCGAGGGCTGCCTCGCGCAGCTCCACTTGCTCCTCCAGTGAGTGACACCAGGCCAGGAGTTCCCGTGCCCGCTCCTCCGCCGCCTCTCGCCGCCTGTTAGCTTCCCGGGCCTCCTCGACGGCCCGAGAACAGGCCTCCCGAGAGGCTGCCAGCGACGCCTTGGCCTCTTCATCATCAAGATCGCGCTGGTGGCGCGCAAGGGCGCTCACGCCTCTCTGCGGCCAGGCGCAGGCCCTCGGCCTCGAGGCGCGTGTCTTCGTCAGCGAGATCTTCACCGAGAAGGCTCACCGCATCAGCCGCCCTTCGAAGGAATCCTTGGCGAAGAGCGCGACGCTCCTGAGCGCGCTTGAGCACATCTTCCACACCATCACCTGCCCGAACCACGCGACGGGGCCCACGAGTCAGCGCTCCCCCTCCGGGCAGGGGGCTGGGGGCTGGCACCCTCACGACGTCCGGCACGCCGCCCGAAGCCCGGCCCGAGCCAGCCACCCCGCACGGCGGGCGCAGAAGCGCCACGGCAATCGCCGTCCACGACCAGGCGAGAAGCCCACGGCAGGCTAGCTATGCCACGAGAAGGCTCGCGAAGAAGGGTCGCGAGGCGTGCAGGGTCACGATGCGCCTCGGGACGGTTCGCCTCCCAGGTCGCCCTCACCACAAGGGCTCCACTGCTCGGAGCGCTCAAGGACAGGAAAGAGGGCAAAGCCAAGGGGGACGGCTCCTCACCCGTCTCCGTAAGCTCGGCAGGAAGGGGCCTGCAGGGCAAGGATCAGTACAAGCAACAGAAGGATCAGGAGCTGGAGAAGGAGAAGGCTTACTCATCAGTGGCGAATTACTTCCTACGCTTCAGCAGGCGACAAGGGTAATCATCGCCCAGGGCCTCCCTTCTCTTCCGGAGGGCCTCGAAGTCCACGCGGAAGCGACCCAAGACTTGAGCGCAGGGGTCAGCCTGCGATGAAGGAGAAGCATCAAGGCGACCTGCGTCAGGGGAACCCACCTGACGCACGCTGCTGGTCGCCTCACCAAGAGAAGCGGCTGGGGCCTCGGGAGCCTTACCCGCAGGCGCTGCAGGCAGCTGCCTGCCTCCCTCAGCCACGGTGGCGTGGGCCTCGGGAGATGCTCCCTCATGAGCGTCGCCCGGTGCTGTCACCCCGGCGGGGGTCCCTTCGGCCTCTGGCTGCTCGTGCCTCCCTGCTCCGCCACTCGAGGAGGAGCCGCCTTGGCCGACTGGAAGGGCTGTCACCATCACTGGATTCTCGCGAGGCCCCTGGAGACCAGCGGGGCGCGGCCCCCATTCATCGAAGATAGGCATCTGGTTCACAAAATCACCCCTGTTCTGGCAGAGGTACAGCAAGGCCCCTCCATGCCGGATGCCACCGGGTTGGGGTCGCCACGGACCAGGAGCACTTTCCTTAGCGCTTGAGCGCCGTCTTCTTCCGGAGCCTCATATGATCACCAGGCCCATCAAGGCCCACATTCGGTGGGAATGGCGTTGGAGAGGAGCAACGCGGCACATCAGGAACTCCTTCACCACCTTGGGCGCTGTCACAGCAAGCGACCTTAGAAATGCGAAGCGGTGCCAGACAAAGATGAGCCGAGGGCTTGAAAGCGTCTCCTGGCCCCAGCCTGAATTGGGGACAGCAGGCGAGGTTGGCTCCGATAGCAGGGGGCTGGGCACCCCCACATCCACGTACAACCACCTCTCGCGGAACTCAGCCGCGGGGCGGAGGGAGGCTGAAGTCAATCCCTGAGGCCGATGTCTCGGGCGCGGCGACGAAGCTCACGCACGCCGAGCATTGGGTGGGGTCGACAAGGCGCAGAGAGAAGAAGTGGCGCAGCAAGGCAACCGAAGGAAGGATGCCCATCATAGCTTCACAAACGAAGGCGAAGACCGAGAGGAGAGTGATGGACTCAGGACCCAGATGCATCATGTGGATCTGATAGTGGGAAAGCACGGCATTGAAGAAATCAGAAAAGGGGGGAACCAGCCCCGCCCACAGGGCGTCAGCAAAATACCGGACCTCGGTGACTATCCTATCGATGGAGAAGTGGGACGCAGGCCAGGCCGTCGTCCTCCCGCATTCATTGAAGGTGGTGGCCAGAGCCGAACTAACCTTGCCCAAGCCCTCTAGATTGAGTATGATCGACGGGTCGATGACGGAGGCCGCCGGCGGTGGCGAGCGAGGAGGAGGCACAGGTTTCTTCCCTTTCCCCTTCTTCGTCGGAGCCATGGCGATTGAAGGGGGGGGGAGATTCGAGATTGGATTGAAAATGGAAGCTGGAGTTCGAGAGGGGGAAGGACAGGGGCGCACGAGCAGCAGAGAGGGGAACGGATGTGTACAGCAGTGTGTCCGCCTAGCAAGGCACGAAATAAGGAGGCGTGGGGGAACAGTGCCGCCCATGTCCAATCAACTGCCACGCGGCGCCCAAGGCCAAGAGGCTGTTAGGGCCCATGACGCTCAGACTTTGCCCTTTCGCCTCTCTGCCGGCCAAGTTTGGGTGCGCCAGGGCCGGGGCTACTGTCGGCGTTCGGGAACGGGGTCCCAGACTTGCTCGCCTGCGGCCTGCGGCGTGGCTCAAAGGAGGCCTAGGACAGCCCATCTTCATCAACGAAGCTCAAGACCCTCGCGAGGGGCCAAGCCTCATGGGCGGACGACAAGGAGCTTCTCGTGCACGGCCTCGTCAGCCGGGCTCATGAGGAGGCGAAGAGTTCAAGGCAGGGTACCTCGCGAGGTGCCCGTGACGCAAGCCATGACGACCAAGGGCGCCAGTCGGGCGCCAGCCTTTGCAGTGTCCTCCTTTCCTCTTTGGTGCAAAGGGAGCAACCGCAGGCGAGAGCATCAAGCAAAGGCATCCGTTTCGGTGCAACAAGACCAAGACCAGCCCAACGGCAGGAAGGGAGTCATCATGGAGCCCAAGCAGGCGTCATCACCAGAGCCTTTGGCAGGCGAGGACCAACTTTAGTCAGGATAAGTGTACCCGTTGTTCCCCTTCAAAATGGCCAATTGTTGGCGCCCTTCCCGCTCAATATTTGGGAAGAGGCCCAGGGCCTTCGCCTATAAATAGGAGTAGCCACACTCAGAGCAAGGGCATCTTGGAGAGATGAAGAGAGATCGTAATCCTCATCAAGGAACCAGTAGCTAGAGCGACTGAACACCACCTAGCCGTTCATCGCACCCGCCAAGAACAGACCCTCGCGAGGCTGTTCTTCCTTGTATTGTTCCTCATCAGCCCAAGAGGCAATCCACCACACCACACACTGGAGTAGGGTATTACACCACAATGGTGGCCTGAACCAGTATAAATCTTATGTCTCTTGTGCTGTTCTGTTTAGTAGTTTAGGTCCCAGCGATTCGGCGAGGTGCGAGACGGTGGAAGGTTGGATATCCGCACGCACCCCAGTGTTCGAACCTCAAGGGTCTGCCGGAACCCGAAATCCGACATCATCTCTCTTAGAAATGATATTATGAATTTTAAGCAACTTAATCATGAACATGTTGCACAATCTTGGGAGAGGATGAAATTAATGATACGTAATTGCCCTACACATGGTTTATATCTTTGGATGATTATACAAAAAAATTATGCCAGATTAAATTTTGCTTCTAGAAATCTTTTATATTCGGCCGCGGGAGGCACTTTTATGGAAATCACTTTAGGAGAAGCTACTAAACTCCTAGATAATATTATGGTTAATTATTCTCAATGGCACACCGAAAGATCTACTAATAAAAAAGTGCATGCGATAGAAGAAATCAATGTTTTGAGTGGAAAGATGGATGCACTTATGAAATTATTTGCTACTAAAAGTGTTTCTTCTCATCCTAATGATATGCCTTTGCCTACTTTAATTGAGAATAATAATGAATCTATGGATGTAAAATTTGTTGGTAGGAATAATTTTGGTAACAACGCGTATAGAGGAAACTTCAATCGTAGGTCGTATCCTAGTAATCCCTCTAATAATTATGGTAATTCCTACAACAATTCTTATGGAAATTTTAATAATATTCCCTCTGAATTTTAGACTAGTGTTAAAGAATTTATGAATTCACAAAAGAATTTCAATGCCTTGCTTGAAAAAAAGTTGCCTAAGATTGATGAATTGGCTAGGAACGTGGATATAATTTCTCTTGATGTTGATTCTTTGAAACTTAGATCTATCCCACCTAAGCATGATATCAATGAGTCTCTCAAAGCCATGAGAATTTCCCTTGATGAGTGCAAAGAAAGAACCGCTAGGATGCGTGCAAAAAAAGATTGCTTTGTGAAAGCGTGTTCTTCTAGTTTCTATGAAAATAAAGATGAAGATCTAAAAGTTATTGATGTGTCCCCTATTAAATATTTGTTTTGCAATATGAATCTTGATAATGATGGGGCTAGAGATGAGTTACCCTTACCTAGAAGGCGTTCCAAAAATTCAGAGTTTTTAGATCTTGATGCTTAAATTGGTAAAAGTGAGATTGAAGAGATCAAAACTCTAGATATTAATGAACCCACTATTTTGGATTTAAAGGAATTTAATTATGATAATTTATCTTTGATAGATTGTATTTCCTTGTTGCAATCCGTGCTAAATTCTCCTCATGCTTATAGTCAACATAAAGCTTTTACCAAACATATCGTTGATGCTTTAATGCAATCTTATGAAGAAAAACTTGAGTTGGAAGTTTCTATCCCTAGAAAACTTTATGATGAGTGGGAACCTACTACTAAAATTAAAATTAAAAATCATGAATGCTTTGCTTTGTGTGACTTGGGCACTAGTGTTTCCATGATTCCAAAAACTTTGTGTGATTTGCTAGGATTCCGTGAATTTGATTATTGCTCTTTGAACTTGCACCTTGCGGATTCCACCATTAAGAAACCTATGGGAAGAATTAATGATGCTCTTATTGTTGCAAATAGGAACTATGTGCCCGTAGATTTCATTGTTCTTGATATAGATTGCAATCCTTCATGTCCTATTATTCTTGGTAGACCTTTCCTTAGAACGATTGGTGCAATTATTGATATGAAGGAAGGGAATATTATATTCCAATTTCCGTTAAGGAAAAGCATGGAACACTTCCCTAGAAAGAAAATAAAATTACATTATGAATCTATTATGAGAGCCACTTATGGATTGCCTACCAAAGATGGCAATACCTAGATCTATCCTTGCTTTTATGCCTAGCTAGGGGCGTTATACGATAGCGCTTGTTGGGAGGCAACCCAATTTTATTTAGTTTTTTGCTTTTTGCTTCTGTTTAGGAATAAATATTTGATCTAGCCTCTGGTTATATTTGTTTTTATGTTTTAATTAGTGTTGGTGCCAAGTTTAACCAATAGGAACTTCTTGGATGATAGTTCATGAAAACAATTATTAAAAATCACCAGTTCGTGATAAAATATCGGATTTGCTATTTTACAGTCGACTGTTTTTCAATTCATTGACATTCAAATCTCTGTCCGTTTGTTCCTGCGCAGAGATTCACGCTGGGAGGTGTGGTTTTCGGGCTGGTTTTTTGTTTGTCGGGCGCGGTTTTTAATTTGTCCCAACCCGTTAGGGCTGCCCCGGTCCTTCACCGTCATGTTTTTCACTTTTTTGATTTTTCTCTGTGTCTTTTTCCCATTTTCATTGGGCGGCCGCGTGAAAAGAAGGCAGAGAGGAGGGTGAGAGAGGAAGAGGCGCTCGACGGCTCGAGCGGCGGAGGAGCGGAGGTGATTCCTGTGGTTCATGCCGATTCCGAGATCCTCTTCCGCTCGAGCTTGATTACTCTTCCCTTTCTCTTCGTTCCTCGGCTGCCCCGGTTATTTTTTCTCGTCTCTCTCTCTTCCCTGTGTGATCTAGGTCTCTCCTCTGTTTCTGCTAGTGTAGCTTCGAGATCTATGTGTGTTCTGGTGTTGGATTGATGGATGGTGTATGTTGCTGCCCGTGTTTGGTGTAGGTTTCGTTGCTCTTGTAGATTTTCCCCATGGCTCCCGATGTGTTTGTGTAAGATCTATGTAATTGATGTGATTCCTCTGTTTAGGTCTAGCTCTTTCTTGTTTGAATCCCCTCGGGTGTAGGCGCTGGTAGGTGTTTCATTTCATGTAGTCGTAGGTGTCTAGATTTATGGATTTTATTGGGGGTTTTCTTGTAGTTAGGGTTGGTGATTTTGCTCTGGTAGGGGGACTCTGTATTGCTTCGTGTGGCTCGTCCTTGGGATTATCACTTGTATCCTCTTGATTTTTCATTCTAGATGTATGTAATTTGGGGTAGGTTAGATGTAGGTGTCTGTTTCCCTGGTTTAGGATTTTCTCAGTGTATCATAATTTTAGAGATTAGTACTACTATATTTTCTTTGCCAGTATGATTCTTTAGTGGATGTCCCTGATTGTGTTTTTTTTCTGTAATCCCCTGTGTTCTAGTCCTGCTATTGCCCTTATGTTGTCAGTCTTAGACCCCTCCAGTGCATTTTTTTCAATTTCCTTTGTATTAGAGTGCAAGCTTAGATATTAATGTGTACTTTCAGTAGTATTTTCACCGGTAAATCCTGTGCACTTAGTCATTGGCAGCATTTTTCATGTTCTTACACCATAGTTCATGTTCTTGCCCTGAATTTTTTTTAGGGTTTTCATTACACTGTAATATTCATCTGGTTTTGCAGTGTAATTCCCATGCTTAGTCAGTGTATTTTTAGATATATTACAATGTCATTTACCCCCGAATTACACTGTAATTCCCATGAATTTCCTCTTTATTTTCATTTTTCTTAGGCTACTTCTTTTACACTGTAATATTCATCTGATTTGCAGTGTAATTCCCATGCTTAGTCACTCTGTTTTTTAGTTATATTACAATGTAATTTACCCCAGAATTCCACTGTAATTCCCATGAATTTCATGTAGGTTTTCATTTCTTAGGCTTCTTCATCACACTAAGTGTAATTTTCAGAACTATGGTCCCTCTAGGCTACTAGGTTTGATGTGTATTGCATCCATTTTTAGAACCTTTTTTTGATCTGCTGCTTAACTTGCAATTTCACAACAAGTGTAATTTCAGGGGCAATCAATACTGTAAATTTAGGTCAATTACAATGGAAATCGCAGTGTAATTTCAGTGCACTTGCACTGTAATTTTAGGAGTTTTACAGTGTAAATTTAGGGAAATTACTAATGTAATTCATGTGCAATATACAATGTAATTTGCAGGGCAATTACTGTGTAAATCAGAGGGAAATTACACTGTAATTCACTAATTCTTGTGCAACTCACTGTAAGTCACAGGGCAGTTACAATGTAATTTTCATGGCTATTTTGTTTGGGTTGTCTTTGTTGAGTAACATCTCTTTTCTAGATAGTTTTAGGGGTTTGTCAACGTCAGCTGATACTGTCAAAACTACAAATCTACGGATTTATAATGTAATTCAACTGCACATTTACGCTGTAACTCCACCGTAGAACTGTAAATATACTAGTGTAATTCAACTGATTCACTACTGTAAATTACAAATGAGGTTCACAAACCTGTACTAATTTATAGTGGTATAATCTACAATTCTTATAGTGGTTATATGCAGAAGTTTTTTTTTCATAATTTTCAAGGTGTACTCATGTTAATTACAGTGCTATTTTTGTTCTACTGTTGATCTACTTTGTTTTCATGTACACCCCCCTCTTTGTTCTGGTGGTTTTGCAGCGGGTCTAGTTGACTGCAACCCATTTGGCCACTGTAATATTTACACAGTATTTTCTTAAAAGTTCTAGTAGTAATGCCACTGTAATATTTACACAGTATCAGTGAAGTTCTGCGTAAATACAATCATTGATTATCTATAAGTTCCTGTCATAATGTCATTGTAATGTTCAAACAGTATGTATGTAAGTACTGTGTAAATACACTGTAATTTTTAAGAAGTTTCAGTTCCAATTCTGACTTAAGTTGTGTGTATCTAGATTGTAGCTCTTAAGATACACTCCAAGTAGATTCTAAGTAGACTATAATGACAGTGTAATTATCACTGTAATTTTCTCTCTCTCAAATGACAGTGTAAGTTCTGTGTGAATCCACTGTGATCAGTGTTTTCATACTTTCTGTAAGTTCCGGTCATAATGTCACTTAATAATCACACGGTACGTGTAAGTTCTATGTAAATGCATTGTAATTCTAGAAGTTCCAGTGCTAATTTGACTTGCAATTTTTGTCTATTTAGACTTCAACTCTTAAGATATCACTGTAACTGTATGTAGACTGCAAGTTACCAGTAGATTGTAATGGAGGTCTAATTATCACTGTAATTTTCTCCCAAATGACTGTAAGTGGACTGTATGTTGACGCCACTGATGCGAGACCTACAAACAGTAGCTTGATGGATCTTTAGGGCTTTTTTGAGCTGTGGTAGTGCGATAGTTGTAGCTCACATTTGTTTGAAACCGGGTCCAGTTCCAACCCGGTTAGGATTGGCCTTTTAGCATTGACATAAGCGGAGATACACAAAAAGGAGACGCACAAATACATACAAGTGTCATCCTATTATTGGTTGGAAAACTTGACTAATGCCCAATTGATTTTCATTCAAACGTCAAATAGACACTCCCTAAAATATTGATTCCAATTGCAGCAGATCACTAAACAAATTGTCTAGGTCGTCCTATTTTGGTAGATTTTTTTGAGTTCCAGAAGTTTGCGTTAGTTACAGATTACTACAGACTGTTCTGTTTTTTGACAGATTCTGTTTTTCGTGTGTTGTTTGCTTATTTTGATGAATCTATGGCTAGTAAAAGAGTTTATAAACCATAGAGAAGTTGGAATACAGTAGGTTTAACACCAATATAAATAAAGAATGAGTTCAATACAGTACCTTGAAGTGGTGTTTTATTTTCTTTCACTAACGGAGCTCACGAGATTTTCTGCTAAGTTTTGTGTTGTGAAGTTTTAAAGTTTTGGGTAAAAGATTTGATGGATTATGGAACAAGGAGTGGCAAGAGCCTAAGCTTGGGGATGCCCATGGCACCCCAAGATAATCTAAGGACACCAAAAAGCCAAAGCTTGGGGATGCCCCGGAAGGCATCCCTCTTTAAATCTACTTCCATCGGTAACTTTACTTGGAGCTATATTTTATTCACCACATGATATGTGTTTTGCTTGGAGCGTCTTGTATGATTTGAGTCTTTGCTTTTTAGTTTACCATAGTCATCCTTGTTGTACACACCTTTTTGAGAGAGACACACATAAATTGGAATTTATTAGAATACTCTATGTGCTTCACTTATATTTTTTGAGCTATATAGTTTTGCTCTAGTGCTTCACTTATATCTTTTAGAGCACGGTGGTGGATTTGTTTTATAGAAACTATTGTTCTCTCATGCTTCACTTATATTATTTTGAGAGTCTTAAAACAACATGGCAATTTGCTTTAATTACAATATCATGAGAAATTTGATGCTTGATAATTGTTTTGAGATATAAAGGTGGTAATATCATAGTTGTGCTAGTTGAGTAATTGTGAAATTGAGAAATACTTGTGTTGGAGTTTGTGATTCCCGTAGTATGCACGTATGGTGAACCGTTATGTAACAAAGTCGAATCATGAGGTATTTACTGATGGTCATCCTTTGTGTGGCCGTCGGGATCACGCGATGGTGAACTCCTACCAACCCTTCCCCTAGGAGCATGTGTAGTAGTACTTTGCTTCGAGGGCTAATAAATTTTTGCAAAGCATATGAGTTCTTTATGACTAATGTGAGTCCATGGATTATATGCACACTTACCTTTCTGCAATTTTCTAGCCTCTTCGGTACCGTGCATTGCCCTTTCTCACCTTGAGAGTTGGTGCAAACTTCGCCGGTGCATCCAAACCCTGTGATATGATACGCTCTATCACACATAAACCTCTTTATACATTCCTCAAAACAGCCACCATACCTACCTATTTTGGCATTTCCGTAGCCATTCCGAGATATAGTGTCATGAACTTTCCACCGTTTCGTTTATCATGACACGCTCCATCATTGTCATATTGATTTGCATGATCATGTAGTTGACATTGTATTTATGGCAAAGCTGCCATTCATAATTCTTTCATACATGTCGCTCTTGATTCATTGCATATCCCGGTACACCGCCGGAGGCATTCACATAGAGTCATATCTTGTTCTAAGTATCAAGTTGTAATTCATGAGTTGTAAGTAAATAAAGGTGTGATGATCATCATTATTAGAGCATTGTCCCAAGTGAGGAAAGGATGATGGAGACTATGATTCCCCCACAAGTCGGGATGAGACTCCGGACTAAAAAAAAGAGGCCAAAAAAAGAAAGGAAAAAGGCCAAAAAAATGAAAGAAAAAGAGAGAAGGGACAATGTTACTATCCTTTTACCACACTTGTGCTTCAAAGTAGCACCGTGATCTTCATGATAGAGAGTATCTCATTTTGTCACTTTCATATACTAGTGGGAAATTTCATTATAGAACTTGGCTTGTATATTCCAATGATGGGCTTCCTCAAATGCCCGAGGTCTTCGTGAGCAAGCAAGTTGGATGCACGCCCACTTAGTTTCTTTTGTTTGAGCTTTCATACACTTATAGCTCTAAGTGCATCCGTTGCATGGCAATCCCTACTCCTTGCATTGACATCAATTGATGGGCATCTCCATAGCCCATTGATTAGCCTCGTTGATGTGAGACTTTCTCCTTTTTTGTCTTCCCACATAACCCCTATCATTATACCTTATTCCACCATAGTGCTATATCCATGGCTTGCGCTCATGTATTGCGTAAAAGTTGAAAAGGCTGAAGCGCGTTAAAAAGTATGAACCAATTGCTTGGCTAAAACCGGGGTTGTACATGATATGAATATTTTGTGTGGGGAAGATGGAGCATAGCCAGACTATATGATTTTGTAGGGATAACTTGCTTTGGCTATGTTATTTTGATAAGACATAATTGCTTGGTTAGCATGCTTGAAGTATTATTGTTTTTATGTCAACATCAAACTTTTATCTTGAATCATATTAGATCTGAACATTCGTTCCACAATAAGAAGAATTACATTGAAATTATGCTAAGTAGCATTCCACATCAAAAATTCTGTTTTTTTTATCATTTACCTACTCGAGGACGAGCAGGAATTAAGCTTGGGGATGCTTGATACGTCTCCAACGTATCTATAATTTTTTATTGTTCCTTGCTATATTATATTCTGTTTTGGATGTTTAATGGGCTTTATTATACACTTTTATATTATTTTTGGGACTAACCTATGTAACGCCCTCGATGCGGCTATATCTCCCACTTGTCGAAGCACGACTTAGAGGCATAACCGCATTGAAAGCAATGTCGCAAGTGAGGTAATCTTCACACAACCCATGTAATACATAAGGGAAAAAGATACATAGTTGGCTTACAATCGCCACTTCACACAATACATGAGTAAAACATTACATCATACAAATACAATCAAGGTCCGACTACGGAACCAAAAATAAAAGAAGACTACCCCAAATGCTACACAGATCCCCGATCGTCCCAACTGGGCTCCACTACTGATCAACTGAAACGAGACAACACAATGAACAAGATCTTCATCGAGCTACTCCTTGAGCTCGGGTGCGTCACCTGCACGGTTTCATCGGCACCTGCAAACTGGTTTCAGAAGTATTTGTGAGTCACGGGGACTCAGCAATCTCACACCCGCGAGATCAAGACTGTTTAAGCTTATGGGTAGGAGAAGGTAGTGAGGTGGAGCTGCAGCAAGCGACTAGCATATATGGTGGCTACCATACGCAAATGAGAGCGAGAAGAGAAGGCAAAAGCACGGTCGAACAACTATGATCAAGAAGTGATCCTGAAACTACTTACGTCAAACATAACTCCAACACCGTGTTCACTTCCCGGACTCCGCCGAGAAGAGACCATCACGGTTACACACGCGGTTGATGTATTTTAACTAAGATCAACTTCGGGTTATCTACAACCGGACATTAACAAATTCCCATCTGCCTCATAACCGCGGGCACGGCTTTGAAGATAATACCCGCAGGGTGTCCCAACTTAGCCCATTATAAGCTCTCACGGTCAATGAAGGATATTCCTTCTACCGAAGACCCGATCAGTCTCGGAATCCCGGACTACAAGACATTTCGACAAAGAATAAAACAAGACCAGCAAAGCCGCCCGAATGTGCCGACAAATCCCGATAGGAGCTGCACATATCTTGTTCTCAGGGCACACCGGATGAGCAGTACGTACGGCAACCGACGATACCCCAAGTTGCCTCGGGGCGGCACCGCAAGTGGCTCTAATTTGGACCAGCACTCGGAGGAGCACTGGCCCGGGGGTTAAAATAAAGATGACCCTTGAGTCTGCAGAACCCAAGGGAAAAAGGCTTAGGTGGCAAATGGTAAAACCAAGGTTGGGCCTTGCTGGAGGAGTCTTATTCAAAGCGAACTGTCACGGGGGTCCCATAAATCACCCAACCGCGTTAGGGACGCAAAATCCGGGAACATAATACCGATATGATGGAAACTAGGGCGGCAAGAGTGGAACAAAACACCAGGCATAAGGCCGAGCCTTCCACCCTTTACCAAGTATATAGATGCATTAATTAAAGAATATATATCGTGATATCCCAACAAGTAAACATGTTCCAACAAGGAACAACATCTCCATGTTCCAACAAGGAACAAACTTCATCTTCACCTGCAACTAACAACGCTATAAGAGAGGCTGAGCAAAGCGGTAACATAGCCAAACAACGGTTTGCTAGGAAAGGATGGTTAGAGGTTTGACATGGCAATATGGGAGGCATGATAAGCAAGTGATAGGCATCGTAGCATAGGCATAGCAAAAGAGCGAGCAACTAGCAAGCAAAGATAGAAGTGATTTCGAGGGTATGGTCATCTTGCCTGAAATCCCGCAAGGAGGAAGAATGAGTCCATGAAGAAGTCAAACGGACGAAGTCGAACGAATCCTCACAACTCCGGAACAAAACCGAAGCTAACGAGAGAAGCAACCCGGAAAGAAACAAACAACATAGTAAACAACCATCACATAAACATGGCATGATGCACAACCAAGTATGATGCATGTCCGGTTTAAATAGCATGGCATGGCAACATGCACCAACAAAACTACAAGTTAAATGGAGCCCAATATGCAATGAGTTGCATATTGACGAAACACCACATCAATTATTTAGTTCACTCCCGATTAGGAACACAACAAAATTACATGTTGTTATAAACATGGCAAGAGGTGAAACATAAGTAAACTAACTAGTTAGGCAAGTTTAAATGAGGCCGGAAGCAACAAACGACAATTCCGGAAAATCCCCATGTCATTTAGCAATTTAAAGCAAACACAAATTTAACCATTTAAATGTTGTTAACATGATGCGGATGACATAATCAAGGTTTATGCAATTTTTATGAAAATGTTGACATGAGCATGATACGAGGCATTTGTCGCCATGGCGGAAGGAAAAAGGTGCCACGGCGGTGAAACAGAAATGGTGCCACGGCAACATTCCGATTCCGATAACTCGATTGAGATGTCGGTGCAAAAGAAAGTGTGGACGTGCGGAACATGCAAAAGATGGTGGGGTGATCCCGGATACCGGGTTCCCACGAGACGATGGCATGGCAAGGATGAGGAACAAGCGAGCGACAATTTCAGACACGGTGCAAACGGGCATCTCATACAACATATGCATTCGTCCACGGGCGGTCGTTCCGGCGGGTATACCTTTGAAGCGTGCCTTTTCGGAACGGGTTAAGTTCGTCGAAGGAAGTAGTGGTACACGGGCCGTAGTGGAAGTAGTCGCTCTCGACGGTAGTGGAAGTAGACGCTTCGCGGGGTAGTGGAAGTAGTCGTACACGGCGCGGGCGGTAGTTGTTCAGGGTCTTGGCGGGTCGTCGTGTAGCCGTACATGTTCGTGGTGGTACACGGTTCGTAGACGTTCGGCGTCGCCGGTAGTTGTACACAGTCGTTGTTGGACTTGACGGATCCGAGGGCTCCGGGCGTCGAGGTACTTGGCGAAAACCACGAAGAGGGTACTTGTACTCGCATCATCGTGGAAGTAGTCATTCGCGTTCGTTTTCGGGGAGGAACTTGATGAATCCAACGTGTTCGGGACGACGGTAGAGGTACTCGCGACGGTAGTGGTACACGTTTCGTAGATGTACATGACGGGTCATCAACCTCCTGGTACTTGGCGAAAACCTGAAGATGGCCTTGGCGTTCCTGGTCGATGAGGGCGAGCGGAGGCGCATCCTCCTCCCTGTTCGAACAAGGCAGAGGCGGGGCACTCGAGGCAGGGTTGGAACCTGCCGGCGAGGTGGAGGCGCAGGGCGGCGGAGCACACGGCCAGACTTGAGGATGGGGACGGCGAGGCGAGGTGGAGCGGCTCCAGGGCGGCGAGAGGAGGTCGGGCGGGGCCGGCAGGGCGTCGGGAGGAGTAGGAGAAGGGGAGGCGAAGGCGCGGGGAGCAGGGATCCTGCGAGGGGATCGCGCGCAGGGAGGAGATCGAGGCCGGCGGCGATAGAGCTTGGCGGAGGGAGGAAGCAATGGCGACGAGCTCGAGGAACTGCTCTCCTTGAGCGCTCGGGCGACGGGGATGGCTGGCGCCGGTGGAGGGAGGAGGCGGCGAGGGGAAAGGGAGAGGGGATCGCGCGAGGAGGGAGGAGCGGTCGAGCGAAGGGCGAGGCGACGCTGGAGGGAATCGAGAGGGAGAGATGGGGATCGGGAGAGAGCGCTGGGTGCGGCTAGGGTTAGCAGCGGCACCTTTGGCTGGGCTGAGAGGCGGGTTGGGTCGGCCTAGGTGGAGAGGAAATGGCCAGAGGCCTGGCTGGGCTGCAAGGCTGCTAGGCTGGGCTCTCTCTCACTACTAAAAGAAAAGAGAAAACAGAGATTAAGAAAGAAAAGAAAGAGGGGTTAGGGAAAAATTTGCATGGGGAGAATTTTCCTGACTATAAAAATGTGAGGAATTTGACAAAAATAGACTGAGGATTTTAGAGGAGTAAAATCCACACTTGTTGGATTTAACTCAGACAAGTTTGAATTTCAAAACCCTTCAATGAACTCCAAATGGGTTGAAATTATAGGGGGTGACCCTACACACCAGATGTGATTTATGGGCAGATTTGGAACATTTATGAAGAAGTAAAATTGCAACTCAATTTTACTAAAAGGTCGAAAAGGAAGGATAGAAAGTTGAGTCGGATAAAAGTAGAGTTGACAAATAATGCAAATGTGTTATGGGTGATTTCCAGTTAATGGAATATTTTTATAATATCTCCCTAAATATCGGGAGGGTATGTTATAAAGAGAAGTCACCCTTCCCTCGATTTAAATGGACCGAAGATCCATACGATTTTATTTAGTTGAGTTTTAAAAATTAATGATATTATGGCATGATGACATGATGCAATGCAAAAATAAAATAGCAGGCACAAAAGAAACACACGGCGAAACCCGGAATATATGGAAGTCTTCTCGAGCATCGGTCTCGGGGCGTTACAACACTCCACCACTACGAGAGGATCTCGTCCCGAGATCTAGGATGGCACCGGATAGAAAACGGAAGACGAAAGAGGTAAAACTAAGTTGCTTCTTTGAAAAACGAGTGAAACCATGAACCTTGAGAGGTTGAAAAATTGAAAGAAGAATACAATGGGGATGAACGATATTGTAAACACCGCGTTAGCAGAGAAGAACAAAGAACGTGATGAGAACCAAGAGCTTAGGGGACAAGATAGATTTTTAAGCCACTCCGGTTAAAAGAAGATAGATTAGGATTAAGAATGATATAATTTTGGCAGCACTCCGACTGAAAATGGAAGGAATTAGAATCATGAACTTGGCAAAATGAAAGCACCTGGATGAGACTCCGGTTAAAAGAGGAACGATAGACACAACGCTCCAGTTAAATCGATAAGCAAGGAAAAGGACATGGTCTTGACAAAACAAGATGATGGGTCGAAGAGAGCAACATCACAATGCCTCCGGAAGAAAGAATAGAAGATAGATTATTGGAATAACATAATGGTGAAGAAAATGATAACTTCTACCACAATTGAATTTGGAAAGCACCCTTAAAAAGAAGGATAGAACGGAGTTGTTGGAAAACCAACAACAAAAAGAATAACCTTGTAGTGGACTTATGGAAACATCTCAACATTACGAGGTGAGCTTCTGCCACCAACGGAAACAAACGATTGGATTGATATCAACAAGGAGACGGGAAACTTATTTCACCGAGAGGACAAATGAATAGCTTGGGTCATTTATAAGCACCATAATTAGCAACAATCCTTAGGGAAAGCTTTAGGTGAAATATAGCCCAAGATAACTCCAATGAAGAGATTGATGGATTTAAAATACCTCGTTCTTGACAACATGTGAATAGAGAAACATGAAGGAAATTGTCAAGAGTGACATAACACCACCTCAAAAGATAAAGTCGAAAGAATTGCACTTTGGAATGCACGAGGTTGGAAAAAGCGGTAGGCGTAAGCGAGGCGGTTGGCCTTCGCCTAGTGCCTAGGCGGTGCCTAAGCGCCCTAGGCGCGGCCTAGACGGTGATATAGTTTTTACTCGTAGTGCATTTGTGATTATTATATGGGTGTTGATATTAGTTTAGGGGATATGAATAAGTTAATTACCGTCTACTGCCATTGGAATATAACCCATTTGGCATATCAGTGTAGTACGTGGCATGCTTTCTTTCTTGGGTAGGCAATTCCTTTCTTGCCCTGCCTAGACCTCAATTTATGCCCTAGGCGAGGCATTTGGCCATTGCCTAGTGCCTAGGCGTGCCTAAGCGCCTCCTAGGCACTGCCTTTTCCAACAGATGCAAGATGAAGAATGCTTGAACTCCTCAAGACAAAACATGTGTTGAACACCCTGTTTATTTTAGAGTATAGCTTGGCGGATCTTAACTCCGAGAGAAATCTTGAAGAACAATTGAAGAATGAAAAGAATCCTTGATGAACCACTATGTAGCGCCTCCATGAAGAACTCCGGTAATGAAAGGATGATAGAAAGAAAGAGAAGTTGACAACACAAGGTGAAGCCTTGCAGTGATAAGATGAAGCTTTGAAATGATATAACCGAGAAAACTTGGAACTCCGGAAAGAAAGATGAACAAATGAAACCAAGAATTTTGATGAACCTCCGGAATAAGGAATTGAACTTACTCGATGAAACAAGAATAAGAATTACATTATGCTGATCCTTCGCCAATTAAATTGATGGCAAGCAATGGATTAGGCATACTACTTATCCTCGTTGAAAAAGGATTAAGAGAGATATAGCGCGAACTTGAGAAGGTATTGATGGAACCACCGGCGGAATTTGGAAACAACAAATGAATTGATATGATAATGAAGGAAGTGAAATCTTGAAAGAACCACCGTAAGAATTGAGAACGAACGTAGCAAAGGCACAATTCACCAGGAAGAATTGGAAAACGAATGAAGATGCTTGACAGAATTTAGATACATTAGAACGAAGAGATCATGAACTGATTAGAGGATATTTCGACGATGCACCGGTGAGATTTGGAAAAGAAGAGTTGAACGCTTGAATGAAGAATTATGACATGATGGCCTTCGGAGGAAAGAAATGGAAACAACTCATGAAATGCTCCGGATGGGTGAAAAGAATTCCCACAATTGAAAACAATTATGAGAGGATGGCATCAAACTAGAACCATGAATCTTGAAGAGGATGGAGCAAGATTTAAGAGAAACTCTTCTTCGGTCTTCAAATGTTGAGAATGACGATGAGAAACACCACCATGAATTGTTGAGGCACTCCGGAATGAAAATTAGAAAGGTTGAGCTAACAATGAAAATAATTTGAAAGATCTTGGAGAAAGACATTTGACTGATGATAATTCATCCTTACATCAAACTTTGCAAAGAATTTGAGAATAACTCCGGAAAATTAGAAGAGTCAGGTAAGATCCTGGGAAAAGACCTGTGGGTTAGGGCCCACTCAAAAGAACCACCATTGAATGATTGTTTGAAAAGAGAGATTGCACCGGTTGAATTAAATGGGTTGAATGAGATAGCATCCTCAAAAGAACTTGAGTGAACTGAGAATGGAAACTTGAATCTTCAGAGATATCTTCAACACTCCGGAACAAATGAATAGCTAGAGGTGAATGATTAATTTGTGCATCGGAATAGGAAAGCATTGTGAAAAGAGGAAAAGGGATAAGATCAACACCAAAATCTTGAATTAAATCCACCGGAGAAGAAAATTAGAATGGAACAATGATAAGGTTGAAGCTTCCTTAGCGTCTTCATGAGAAATCACCGGATAAAACATTGAGGAAAACAATGAAGAAACTTCACTCAATAAAATGGATACTTGATTAAGAAATCTGAGTCCTTGAAGAAAAAGGGGTGGGAGGGTGGGAAAACAAAGGCAACTTGGGTCGGATGAAATGAACACCGTTGAGAAAACTTAGAATTGATCTTGCAAACGTTGAAATGATCGGATCCACTTGAAGAGAAGCACGCCGGTTGGGAAAAGAATTAACATGACGACCTCGATGATCAAGAAGGATTAGTATTCACATAGCAATATGAGAACACCGTTTAGGGAAGGTATGGATTCAACATTTGACTTCGAAGCAACTCGAATACCACAAATAAAACAAAACAAAGGATTGGCTTGCAGAATAAGCCGGAACAAATACATATGATAGAGATTTACCCAATCCCATATCATGCATCTGTAGGAAAGATATTCTAGGAGCTACTTGAATTCCCACTTATAAACTCCCGAAACTTTCTGGTTATGCAATCAGGTGTTGAGGATACAGGGGACACAAAATATATCACCCAAACTAAAAATACCTAGATCCAGCTGTATCCATCCTTCAACACATAACCAAGAAACCTTCGGAAATCGTTTACCTCGACCTTCGAAAAGCATCCGTTATACGAGTTATGGCAATACTCTCGAGCTTGCCCCAGTACTGGGTTATCGAGGTTATCTCACCAACAACTGCATAAAAGAGATTTTCGATGTCGGCAAAGCTCAGGTATTCCAGAACTGCAACGATAAAATTGTGACGACAACACCTCGGAGCTCAACTCCCCGGGACACTGCCACAACCCCTAAATGTCAGGAGGCACCAAGAACAATGTTCTCGTCACAAAACCATCGGAACGATTCCAAGATACCCGCGTGATCCTAAAAAAAAATTTAGTGAAATTTGAGAAGAGAAAGAGTCAAAACTCTACGTCAGGATGCCTCACCAGAGCGACGAAGGGACTGAGGAGTAAAAAGAATCCTACTCTCCGATATATAAAATCCTAAGACTCAAAACATTTTTGTTCTAGACTCAACAAAGTCAGCGATTCAATCAAGCAGGGGGCTCCTAAGTCGGGGATGGCTCTGATTACCAACTTGTAACGCCCTCAATGCGGCTATATCTCCCACGTGTCGAAGCACGACTTAGAGGCATAACCGCATTGAAAGCAATGTCGCAAGTGAGGTAATCTTCACACAACCCATGTAATACATAAGGGAAAAAGATACATAGTTGGCTTACAATCGCCACTTCACACAATACATGAGTAAAACATTACATCATACAGATACAATCAAGGTCCGACTACGGAACCAAAATAAAAGAAGACTACCCCAAATGCTACACAGATCCCGATCGTCCCAACTGGCTCCACTATTGATCAACTGAAACGAGACAACACAATGAACAAGATCTTCATCGAGCTACTCCTTGAGCTCGGTGCGGCCACCTGCACGGTTTCATCGGCACCTGCAAACTGGTTTTGGAAGTATCTGTGAGTCACGGGGACTCAGCAATCTCACACCCGCGAGATCAAGACTATTTAAGCTTATGGGTAGGAGAAGGTAGTGAGGTGGAGCTGCAGCAAGCGACTAGCATATATGGTGACTACCATACGCAAATGAGAGCGAGAAGAGAAGGCAAAATCACGGTCGAACAACTATGATCAAGAAGTGATCCTGAAACTACTTACGTCAAACATAACTCCAACACCGTGTTCACTTCCCGGACTCCGCCGAGAAGAGACCATCACGGTTACACACGCGGTTGATGTATTTTAATTAAGATCAACTTCGGGTTATCTACAACCGGACATTAACAAATTCCCATCTGCCTCATAACCGCGGGCACGGCTTTCGAAAGATAATACCCTGCAGGGGTGTCCCAACTTAGCCCATTATAAGCTCTCACGGTCAACGAAGGATATTCCTTCTACCGGGAAGACCCGATCAGTCTCGGAATCCCGGACTACAAGACATTTCGACAGCAATAAAACAAGACTAGCAAAGCCGCCCGAATGTGCCGACAAATCCCGATAGGAGCTGCACATATCTCGTTCTCAGGGCACACCGGATGAGCAGTACGTACGGCAACCGACGATACCCCAAGTTGCCTCGGGGCGGCACCGCAAGTGGCTCTAATTTGGACCAGCACTGGAGGAGCACCGCCCGGGGTTAAAATAAAGATGACCCTTGAGTCTGCAGAACCCAAGGGAAAAAGGCTTAGGTGGCAAATGGTAAAACCAAGGTTGGGCCTTGCTGGAGGAGTCTTATTCAAAGCGAACTGTCAAGGGGGTCCCATAAATCACCCAACCGCGTTAGGGACGCAAAATCCGGGAACATAATACCGATATGACGGAAACTAGGGCGGCAAGAGTGGAACAAAACACTGGCATAAGGCCGAGCCTTCCACCCTTTAC
Source organism: Aegilops longissima (assembly GCA_021605205.1). NCBI lineage: Eukaryota > Viridiplantae > Streptophyta > Magnoliopsida > Poales > Poaceae > Aegilops > Aegilops longissima. The sequence goes on along the minus strand of CM038680.1, from coordinate 178,447,366 downwards.
CAAGTATATAGATGCATTAATTAAAGAATATATATCGTGATATCCCAACAAGTAAACATGTTCCAACAAGGAACAACATCTCCATGTTCCAACAAGGAACAAACTTCATCTTCACCTGCAACTAACAACGCTATAAGAGAGGCTGAGCAAAGCGGTAACATAGCCAAACAACGGTTTGCTAGGAAAGGATGGTTAGAGGTTTGACATGGCAATATGGGAGGCATGATAAGCAAGTGATAGGCATCGTAGCATAGGCATAGCAAAAGAGCGAGCAACTAGCAAGCAAAGATAGAAGTGATTTCGAGGGTATGGTCATCTTGCCTGAAATCCCGCAAGGAGGAAGAATGAGTCCATGAAGAAGTCAAACGGACGAAGTCGAACGAATCCTCACAACTCCGGAACAAAACCGAAGCTAACGAGAGAAGCAACCGGAAAGAAACAAACAACATAGTAAACAACCATCACATAAACATGGCATGATGCACAACCAAGTATGATGCATGTCCGGTTTAAATAGCATGGCATGGCAACATGCACCAACAAAACTACAAGTTAAATGGAGCCCAATATGCAACGAGTTGCATATTGACGAAACACCACATCAATTATTTAGTTCACTCCCGATTAGGAACACAACAAAATTACATGTTGTTATAAACATGGCAAGAGGTGAAACATAAGTAAACTAACTAGTTAGGCAAGTTTAAATGAGGCCGGAAGCAACAAACGACAATTCCGGAAAATCCCCATGTCATTTAGCAATTTAAAGCAAACGCAGTTTTAACCATTTAAATGTTGTTAACATGATGCGGATGACATAATCAAGGTTTATGCAATTTTTATGAAAATGTTGACATGTACATGATACGAGGCATTTGTCGCCATGGCGGAAGGAAAAAGGTGCCACGGCGGTGAAACGGAAATGGTGCCACGGCAACATTCTGATTCCGATAACTCGATTGAGATGTCGGTGCAAAAGAAAGTGTGGACGTGCGGAACATGCAAAAGATGGTGGGGTGATCCCGGATACCGGGTTCCCACGAGACGATGGCATGGCAACGATGAGGAACAAGCGAGCGACAATTTCAGACACGGTGCAAACGGGCATCTCATACAACATATGCATTCGTCCACGGGCGGTCGTTCCGGCGGGTATACCTTTGAAGCGTGCCTTTTCGGAACGGGTCAAGTTCGTCGAAGGAAGTAGTGGTACACGGGCCATAGTGGAAGTAGTCGTTCTCGCGACGGTGGTGGAAGTAGACGTTCTCGCGGGGGTAGTGGAAGTAGTCGTACACGGTGGCGGCGGTAGTTGTTCAGGGTCTTGGCGGGTCGTCGTGTAGCCGTACATGTTCGTGGTGGTACACGGTTCGTAGACGTTCGGCGTCGCCGGTAGTTGTACACAGTCGTTGTTGGACTTGACGGATCCGAGGGCTCCGGGCGTCGAGGTACTTGGCGAAAACCACGAAGAGGGTACTTGTACTCGCATCATCGTGGAAGTAGTCATTCGCGTTCGTTTTCGGGGAGGAACTTGATGAATCCAACGTCTTCGGGACGACGGTAGAGGTACTCGCGACGGTAGTGGTACACGTTTCGTAGATGTACATGACGGGTCATCAACCTCCTGGTACTTGGCGAAAACCTGAAGATGGCCTTGGCGTTCCTGGTCGATGAGGGCGAGCGGAGGCGCATCCTCCTCCCTGTTCGAACAAGGCAGAGGCGGGGCACTCGAGGCAGGGCTGGAAACTGCCGGCGAGGTGGAGGCGCAGGGCGGCAGAGCACACAGCCAGACTTGAGGATGGGGACGGCGAGGCGAGGTGGAGCGGCTCCAGGGCGGCGAGGAGGAGGTCGGGCGCGGGGCCGGCAGGGGCGTCGCGGAGGAGTAGGAGAAGGGAGGCGGCGCGGGAGCAGGGATCCCGAGGGATCGCACGCAGGGAGGAGATCGAGGCCGGCGGCGACAGAGCTTGGCGGAGGGAGGAGGCAATGGCGACGAGCTCGAGGAGCTGCTCTCCTTGAGCGCTCGGGCGACGGGGACGGCTGGCGCCGGTGGAGGGAGGAGGCGGCGAGGGGAAAGGGAGAGGGATCACGAGGAGGGAGGAGCGGTCGAGCGAAGGGCGAGGCGACGCTGAGGGAATCGAGAGGAGAGATGGGGATCGGGAGAGCGCTGGGTGCGGCTAGGGTTAGCAGCGGCACTCTGGCTGGGCCCGAGAGGCGGTTGGGTCGGCCAGTGGAGAGGAAATGGCCGAGGCTGGCTGGGCTGCAAGGCTGCTAGGCTGGGCTCTCTCTCACTACTAAAGAAAAGAGAAAAAAGAGATTAAGAAAGAAAAGAAAGAGGGCTTAGGGAAAAATTTGCATGGGGATAATTTCCCGGACTCATAAAAATGTGAGGAATTTGACAAAAATAGACGAGGAATTTTAGAGGAGTAAAATCCACACTTGTTGGATTTAACTCAGACAAGTTTGAATTTCAAAACCCTTCAATGAACTCCAAATGGGTTGAAATTATAGGGGTGACCCTACACACCAGATGTGATTTATGGGCAGATTTGGAACATTTATGAAGAAGTAAAATTGCAACTCAATTTTACTAAAAGGTCGAAAAGGAAGGATAGAAAGTTGAGTCGGATAAAAGTAGAGTTGACAAATAATGCAAATGTGTTATGGGTGATTTCCAGTTAATGGAATATTTTTATAATATCTCCCTAAATATCGGGAGGGTATGTTATAAAGAGAAGTCACCCTTCCCTTGACTTAAATGGACCGAAGATCCATACGATTTTCTTTAGTTGAGTTTTAAAAATTAATGATATGATGGCATGATGACATGATGCAATGCAAAAATAAAATAGCAGGCACAAAAGAAACACACGGCGAAACCCGGAATATATGGAAGTCTTCTCGAGCATCGGTCTCGGGGCGTTACAACCTATTAACCAGAGGCCCAGCCCAAATTGCTGTTTTTTGCCTATTTCAGAGTTTCGTAGAAAAAGAATATCAAATGGAGTCCAAACGGAATGAAACCTTCGGGAACGTGATTTTTGGAACAAACGTGATCTAGAGGACTTGGAGTCCACGTCAAGAAAGCAACGAGGAGAGCACGAGGCAGGGGGCGCCTACCCCCTGGGCTCGCCCTCCATCCTCGTAGGGCCCACGTTGCTCCACCGACGTACTTCTTCCTCCTATATATACCTACGTACCCCCAAACCATCAGAGGCATCCACGAAAACCTAATTCCACCACCGCAACCTTCTGTACCCGTGAGATCACATCTTGGGGCCTTTTCCGGCATCCTGCCGAAGGGTGCATTGATCATGGAGGGCTTCTACATCAACACCATAGCCTCTCCAATGATGTGTGAGTAGTTTACCTCAGACCTCCGGGTCCATAGTTATTAGCTAGATGGCTTCTTCTCTCTCTTTGGATCTCAATACAAAGTTCTCCATGATTCTCGTGGAGATCTATTCGATGTAATCTTGTTTTGTGGTGTGTTTGTTGAGACCGATGAATTGTGGGTTTATGATCAAGTTTATCTATGAACAATATTTGAATCTTCTCTTAATTATTTTATGTATGATTGGTTATCTTTGCAAGTCTCTTCGAATTATCAGTTTGGTTTGGCCTACTAGATTGATCTTTCTTGCAATGGGAGAAGTGCTTAGCTTTGGGTTCAATCTTACGGTGTCCTTTCCTAGTGACAGCAGGGGCAGCAAGGCACGTATTGTATTCTCGCTATCGAGGATAACAAGATGAGGTTTATATCATATTGCATGAGTTTATCCCTCTACGTCATGTCATCTTACTTAAAGCATTACTCTGTTCTTATGAACTTAATACTCTAGATGCATGCTGGATAGCGGTCGATGTGTAGAGTAATAGTAGTAGATGCAGGCAGGAGTCGGTCTACTTGTCACGGATGTGATGCCTATATACATGATCATACCTAGATATTTTCATAACTATGCTCAATTCTATCAATTGCTCAACAGTAATTTGTTCACCCACCGTAATACTTATGCTATTGTGAGAAGCCACTAGTGAAACCTATGGCCCTCGGGTCTATTTTCAATCATATTAATCTTCCAACACTTAGCTATTTCTATTGCCGTTTATTTTACTGTGCATCTTTATTTACACTTTATCATAAAAATACCAAAAATATTATCTTATCATATCTATCAGAGCTCACTCTCGTAAGTGACCGTGAAGGGATTGACAACCCCTTTATCGCGTTGGTTGCGAGGTTCTTATTTGTTTGTGTAGGTGCGTGGGATTCGAGCGTGGTCTCCTGCTGGATTGATACCTTGCTTCTCAAAAACTGAGGGAAATACTTACGCTACTTTACTGCATCACCCTTTCCTCTTCAAGGGAAAACCAATGCAGTGCTCAAGAGGTAGCAGACATGAGCCGAATATTACGTCGTCATCGAAGGCAAGTTCGGGTGCTACTGAGGGAGTCCTGGATTATGGTGTCCTCGGACGTTCGGGCTATATAGCATGGGCCGGACTGATGGGCCGTGAAGATACAAGATAGAAGGTCTTCCCCCGTGTCCAGATGGGACTCTCCTTTGCATGGATGGCAAGCTTGGCATCCGGATATGTAGTTTCCTTTCTTTTTAAACTGACTATGTATAACCCTAGGCCCCTCCGGTGTCTATATAAACCGGAGGGGTTAGTCCATAAGATCATCATAATAATACAAGCGAGACATATAGGGTTTAGCCATTACGATCTCGAGGTAGATCAACTCTTGTAACCCCTATACTCATCAAAGTCAATCAAGCAGGAAGTAGAGTATTAACTCCATTAAGAGGGCCCGGACCTGGGTAAATATCATGTCCCCCGCCTCCTGTTACCTTCAATCCTCAGACGCATAGTTCGGGACCCCCTACCCGAAATCAGCCGGTTTTGACACCGACAGCCACCGATTGGTTTCATCATGTTTATGCTTCTTACAAAATCTATCATCCCTATAAGGCATGTCTTCACAAACTCTATTCACTCCACAAAAATTGACATGCTTATAAGAAACATCTTTATCATGACTAGTGCAATCATCATTAGTATCATGAATATTCATAGCAAGCACACTAACAAAATTGCAATCATGTTTATCATTCAAAGATTTAGAGCCAAACATTTTATTGACTTCTTATTCTCACACTTGAGTACAACTTCCTTTCCATCATTTTCACGAAAGACATTAAAAAGATGAAGAATATGAGGCAACCTCAATTCCAACTTCTTTAGTTTTCTTTTATAGACTAAACTAGTGATAAAACAAGAAACTGAAAGATTCAATTGCAAGATCTAAAGATATAACTTCAATCACTCACCTCTCCGGCAACGGGGCCAGAAAAGAGCTTGACGTCTACTACGCAACCTTCTTCTTGTGGACTCATGTTGGGCCTCCAAGCGCAGAGTTTTGTAGGACAGTAGACATTTCCCCTCAAGTGGATGACCTAAGGTTTATCAATCTGTGGGAGGCATAGGATGAAGATGGTCTCTCTAAGACAACCCTGCAATCAAATAACAAAGAGTCTCTAGGCTTGTGGTCGCCAGGGGGCGCCACCTAGGCTTGTGGTCACCTCGGGACTCTTCTGGCCCAACTCCGATGCTCCATGGGTCTCTTTTGGTCCATAGAAAATCAACATAAATTTTCAGCTCGTTTGGACTCCGTTTAATATTCCTTTTCTGTAGAACGCAAAAACAAGGAAAAAACAGAAATTGGCATTGGGTTCAGGTTAATAGGTCAGTCCCAAAAATAATATAAAATAGCATATTAATGCATATAAAACATCCAAAATAGATAATATAATAGCATGGAACAATCAAAAATTATAGATATGTTGGAGATGTATCATGGATCCTTCGGCCAATGAGAATTTTACACGTGGAAAATCGCCATTGGTTATGGCTGTTAACGGGTTATCGGATCCAAAACTGGAGCCGATAGCTTAACGACAACCCGTTACGGTGGATGCCATGTGTCGGTTATCCTTGGCGAAAACCATTCCATGGCACAGCCTTTATCGTCAAGGAAGTGGACACTTCCATGATGATAATTTCAGTATTTTCATGGAACACTTCTACGACAGCACATATATGACTATCTTGATTCTATCATAAAATCGTCATGGATGTACATGCATGGCAGAAAACATGACCTACTGTGACATACACGTATCATCACGGAAGTGTTCTTTTGTAGTGAATATACATGGAGCATGGTACTCCCTCCTGCTACTTCTTGAGCTTGCGTTGGTTTTTCCCTTGAAGAGGAAAGGGTGATGCAACAAAGTAAAGATAAGTATTTCTCTCAGTTTGAGAACCAAGGTATCAATCCAGTAGGAGGTACACGCAAGTATCCAACCTATGCACCTGCACAAACAATCAAGTGCATGCACCCAGCGCGATAAAGGGGTTGTCAATCCCTTCACGGTCACTTGCCAGGATGACATCTGATAGAGATTGAAAGGATCGATAAGAGGTGTCTAGAGGGGGGATTAGACCCTCAACAAGAAAAAGTAGCAGTATTTATGTTCTTCAAGTTGACGTGGAGTTTTAGCACAAGTTTTAACACACACAATACATTTCAAGCAAGCATGGAAAGAGTATATGAGCAGCGGAAAGTAACGCATGCAAGTTGCAAGAAAGTAAAGGGATGGGATTGGAGTGTGCAAACACAATTGGAGACACGGAGATTTTTGGCATGGTTCCGATAGGTGGTGCTATCGTACATCCACGTTGGTGGAGACTTCAACCCACGAAGGGTAACGGTTGCGCGAGTCCACGGAGGGCTCCACCCACGAAGGGTCCACGAAGAAGCAACCTTGTCTATCCCACCATGGTCATCGTCCACGAAGGACTTGCCTCACTTGGGTAGATCTTCACGAAGTAGGCAATCTCCTTGCCCTTACAAACTCCTTGGTTCAACTCCACGATCTTGATGGAGGCTCCAAAGTGACACCTAACTAATCTAGGAGACACCAATCTCCAAAAGGTAATAGATGGTGTGTTGATGATGGACTCCATGCTCTTGTGCTTGAAATGATAAACTCCCCAACACTCAAGTCTCTCTCTCACACAGATTTGGCTATGGTGGAAAGATGATTTGAGTGGAAAGCAACTTGGGGAAGGGTAGAGATCAAGATTCTTGTGGTTGGATTGGAATGTCTTGGTCTCAACACATGAGTAGGTGGTTCTCTCTCAGAAAATGTATGCTACAAGTGTAGGCACGTTCTGATGGCTCTCTCACAAATGGAGAGGAGGGTGCAGGGATATATATAGCCTCCACACAAAATCTAGCCGTTACATACATTTGAGCCAACTCGGTCAGACCGAATATATGAACTCGCTGAGACCAATTCAGTTCAAAATGTGAACATTAGGCTTTTCAGTGGGACCGACATGATCAACTCGTTGGGACCGATGTGCTCGGGTTAGGGTAAAACCTCATCTCGGTTTGACCGATTACACAAACTCGGTGAGACCGATTTTAGTAATAAGCAAACACAGAGTTGGTCAAGCAAACTCGGTGGGGCCGACTGCATATTTCGGTGAGACCGAAATAGTTGCAACAGGCAATAGAGAGTTTGCAGCCCATATCAGTGAGACCGAGATCCCTATCGGTGAGACCGAACTGATTAGGGTTTCTGGCTATGGCTATGTCAAGTGAACTCGATGGCGCCGGATGAATCAAATCGGTGGAGCCGAGTTTGACTTTAGGTTTAGGATATATTTGGAATTGAGAAAGTGGTTGAGGGCTTTGGAGCATATCACTAAGCACTTTGAGCAAGTAGAACATTAAGAAACACCTCATCCCCTCTTAATAGTATTGGCTTTCCTATGGACTCAATGTGATGTTGGATCACTGAAATAGAAATGAAGAGTCTTGAGATTTTTTTAATCTTTTGTCCTTAGCATCTTGAAGGGGTTCCTCATCCTCTTGTCCATGACATGCCTTTGCTGAACTTTATGAAATATACTAGATGAAAATATTAGTCCAACAAGAGATATGTTGACATTTATTACCAAAATCACCCAGGAAGCACTTGTGTTTTCAATCTCCCCCTTTTTGGTAACTGATGACAACATGCATCAAAGTCTTAGATAAAGATATGAAGAATAACTAGTAAAGCTTTGGAAAGACATGTAACAGGCATAGGCTCAAGCAATGAGTTACATGCATCTTGGCTATATGCATGAGAGCAAATGATGTAAATACAGGAAATGTACATTCATGTTCATGAGTCCTTCTTGCAAACAGCATGTACATCAGCAACAGATCAACATGCACATGAGTGTGATGCATATACTCACCTTGTGGTCTTGAGTTGGCTTTGGAGGAGGTGAATATTGAGAAAACAGGGTTAGATAACATAAGAACACCTACTAAACAGAGCAATTTTATAAAACCACAAGAGTACCAAGAATGGGATGACATGTAGTGAGTGAGTACTTAGTACTCTATTTGTATATAGACATGTCCCCAAGGAATAAAGATATGCAATGAATTCCAAAGATTTTCTTCCCTTAGATATGAACTCTTTCTCCCCCTGAATCTGATATTGGATAATGGGAGAAGGTAGGGTAAAAGAAAATTACAACAAAGCAACATATGCTAACATGTCTTTCCCCTCTTAAAGACATGTGATTTCTCTCCTATATGGTTAATAAGCATCTGGAAAAGCTAGGATGTGCTTTCTCTCTTATGTGATAAGCTTTGATGTGCTCTCTCTCCCCCTTTGACATCAATTTCCAAGAAGGGATTGAGGGAGTCCTGGATTAAGGGGTCCTCGGGCGTCATGGGCCGGACTGATGGGCCGTGAAGATATAAGACAGACGACTCTCTCCCGTGTCCGGATGGGACTCTCCTTGGCGTGGATGGCAAGCTTGGCGTTGGATGTGAAGATTCCTTTCTCTGTAACCGACTTTGTACCACCCTAGTCCCCTCCGATGTCTATATAAACCGGAGGGTTTAGTCTGTAGAGGCAATCATAATCATACAGGATATACTTTTAGGGTTTTAGCCATTATGATCTCGTGGTAGATCAACTCTTGTAATACGCATATTCAGCAAGATCAATCAAGTAGGAAGTAGGGTATTACCTCCATAGAGAGGGCCCGAACCTGGGTAAAAATTGTGTCCCCTGTCTCCTGTTACCATCGACCTTAGACGCACAGTTCGGGACCCCCTACCCGAGATCCACCGGTTTTGACACCGACATTGGTGCTTTCATTGAGAGTTCCGCTATGTCATCCCCAGAAGGATCGATGGCCCCGTCAATCGCCTTCAACAATGCTGCCCTAGAGGAGGTTTTCCTCCCCGTCTAGATCTTTTTGTTTGGCGGCTTCGCACTGCGGGCCAACTCGCTTGGCCATCTAGAGCAGATCGACAGCTACGCCCCAGGTCACCAAATTAGTTTTGGAAATCTGGACTATGTCGTTGATATCCGAGGAGACTTGATCATCCAAGGATTCACGCCCCCAACTTCTGCTCTGGCCTTAGATCTGAAGGGTATGGCCAGGTCCGAAGACGGGCTTCCTGAGCCCGCCAGACTATCTGCGGCCATTAAGCCCATTACGGGAGAGCCGGAGGAAGTGGTGTCGCTGGCAACCATCATGAGGCTGGACCCTTCTCCGGACACTGGCACCGAACCCTCAGAGTCAGCATCGTGTGAGTTCGGCCAAGGAGTCTCCCTCTCGTCGTACTCCACGGGCTCTCTTATCTCGGGCCAAACCTCGCCTTTAAGCAAGGCTTTGGACATAATGCGGTCCCTTGTTATTACAGAGGACCAATGTCCAAACTATGCCCAGCCCGGACTAGGGACTGAGAGCAGGGAATTTTCCGTCCCACCCACCACCCACTTTATAGCCACTATCGAGGACTTAACCGACATGCTCGATTACGACTCCAAAAACATCGACGGTATGGACGATGATGCCGGAGAAGAGCAGGCCCAAAACCCGCCGTTTACCGAATGCTGGACGGCCACCTCTTCGTACCATGTGTACATGGTGGATACACCCAAAGAAGATAACGATGATGACAAAGAAGACCCAGTCAAGGATAAACCTCCTGAGATACAGCCAAAGCGCCGATGACAGTGGCGCCGCTCTAAGTCACGCTGTGGAAAAGACAGCAATACCGGCACAGGAGAAAATAATACTCTAGACGATGTCGAAGACAATGAAGACCCCGTTGAGCGAACCTCCGAACAGGACGAGCGGGAAGATGGGAAAGTCAGCCCTGATGTATAGGTCGTAAATGAAGACTTGGAGGACAGTAATTATCTTCCGCTCTCCGAGGATGAGGTGAGCCTCGGTAACGAGGATTTTATCGTACCTGAGGAATCTCTCGAGCAGGAGCACTTTAAGCGCCGGCTAATAGCTACTACAAGGAGCCTGAAAAATAAGTAGCAGCAGCTTCAAGCTGATCAAGATCTGCTCAATGATAGATGGATTAATGTCCTAGCAGCCGAGGAATACAGTCTCGAGCGCCCCACCAAAAGTTACCCGAAGCGCAAATTGCTACCTCAATTCGATGAAGAGGCACTTGAGCCCATACCATCACTGTGTAATGTGGCTGATCGACCACCATGTGGCCGGGACAAAGTGAAAACTCAAGCAGAACACCAGCTTGTACTACCTCACCGTAAAGGCAGAGATAAAACAGCTCGGGGATATACATATGACCTGCGGCAGGACCTGGACAGTAGAGCAGGACAGACTAAATCGATCTACGGATCGCGGGGGCATGCCCCGACACGCGACGACGGCTACCTAGCCGGACGCGACAAGCATAATCACGCCCGGGCCAAAAAACGCAGACGGACTCCATCCGAGCTACGTCACGACGTGGCCCGATATAGAGGCGCCGCACACCCCCTTTGCTTCACTGATGAAGTAATGGAGCATGAATTCCCAGAAGGGTTTAAACCCGTGAACATCGAATCATATGATGGGACAACAGACCCCGCGGTATGGATCAAAGATTTTCTTCTCCATATTCATATGGCCCGCGGTGATGATCTTCATTCCATCAAATACCTCCCACTAAAACACAAGGGACCAGCCCGGCACTGGTTGAACAGCCTGCCCGAAAACTCCATTGGCAGCTGGGAGGACCTGGAAGACGCCTTCTGTGATAACTTCCAAGGTACATACGTCCGACCTCCGGATGCCGATGACCTAAGTCACATAGTCCAATAGCTCAGAGAGTCAGCCAGGAAATTCTGGACTAGGTTCTTAACTAAAAAGAACCTGATCGTCGATTGTCCAGATGCCGAAGCCCTAGCGGCCTTTAAACACAGCATCCACGACGAATGGCTCGCCCGACACCTCAGCCAGGAAAAGCCAAAGTCCATGGCAGCCCTCACGGCACTCATGACCCACTTTTGCACGGGCGAAGACAGCTGGCTAGCCCGTACAATAAAATACAAGTGAACCAGGCACTCTTGAAGCCAGAAATAGCAACGGCAAGCCCCGACGCAATAGACACAAGTGTCGAAGCAACGATAACAATACCGATGACACGGCAGTCAACGCTGGATTTAGTGGATCCAAGTCTGGCCTGCGGAAGAAGCCATTCAAAAGGAACAACCTGGGCTCATCCAGCTTGGACCGCATACTCGATCGTCCATGGCAGATACACGGCACCCCCGATAAACCAGCCAATCACACAAACAGAAGTTGTTGGGGTTTTTTAAACAGGCCGACAAGATAAATGCCAAGAACAAGGAGAAGGGATCGCAAAGCAAGGATGATGACGAGGAGCCCCGTCCACCAAACACAGGGGGACAGAAGAAGTTTCCCCCTCAGGTCAAAACGGTGAACATGATATACGCTACCCATATCCCCAAGAGGCAGCGCAAGCGCGCGCTCAGGGACGTCTATGCGATAGAGCCAGTCGCTCCAAAATTTAATCCATGGTCGTCATGCCCGATCACCTTCAATCGCGGGGACCATCCGACCAGCATCCATCATGGCGGTTCAGCCGCACTGGTCCTCGACCCAATAATTGATGGATTCCACCTCACGCGAGTCCTCATGGACGGTGGCAGCAGCCTCAACCTGCTCTATCAGGATACAGTGCGCAAAATGGGCATCGATCCATCAAGGATCAAGCCCACAAAAACTACCTTTAAAGGAGTTATACCAGGTGTAGAGGCCCGCTGCACAGGCTCAATCACATTGGAGGTCGTCTTCGGATCCCCGGACAACTTTCGAAGTGAAGAGTTGATCTTCGATATCGTACCCTTCCGCAGTGGCTATCACGCGCTGCTCGGACGAACCACATTCGCTCGATTCAATGCGGTGATGCACTATGCTTATCTCAAGCTCAAGATGCCCGGACCACGCGGCGTCATAACAGTCAATGGAAATAAGGAGCACTCCCTCCGTACCGAGGAGCACACCGCAGCCCTTGCAGCAGAAGTACAGAGCGGCCTTTTAAGGCAGAATTTTAATCCAGCGGCCAAGCTCCCGGACACTGTACGAGTTTGGACTACTCTGCAGCATGACAATCCGGCTCATTAGGAGTTTGACTAGCAATTCGACCTCCGTCTCAGTCCTGACCAAGTAGCGGCATACGTACAACGCGTACATAACTACGCACTGAAAATACCATGGGCAGAGACGGAGGCATAGCCGGACTGTGGTCCATAATATGGCTCGACCTTCCTTGGACACACATACTTTCACTCTTCTTTTTATCCTTTTAAGGTTTCTTTTCCACAGGCCCCTCGCGGCGGCCTGCTCCTCGATCCTTTTTGAAGGACAGATACACCAAGGCGGCAAGTAGTACAGACGTGTGGGGGAATTTCTAGATGTTCTTCTTGACGATCATTCTACCTGTTTTCGGGACCCGCACGCGGCTTCCCCTTGGTCTTGGCATGTTAAATAGCTAGGTCACTTATCGCACTATTTGTACAAATACGCTTTGATGTATCAATCAAATTATAGTGGAAACAGTTTGCGGCCTAATTTATGTGGCACTAGCTTACTACTTCATTCTTTATTTCGCTGTTCTTATTGATTGCACCCGTACACTTTGGTACGCTTGAATTCTCTAGGGGCTTTATTACGCTCCATACTACGGCAACAAAGTCCAAACACTTTTACAGTACAGTTTGGCACCTTGAATTTTAGCATTATATGCATTGGCTCCGAATCATGTCGCCCGGCTCCTGTGCTTACTACCTTACGTTATGCTCTATCGGCTAGGGTAGTAAAGGGAGAACTACTGCGATTGTGCTTCTGGTTTACCCGAGCAAACACCTCAGTAGAGAAAGCCGAAAACTGACTGTCATGATGTGGCGAGAGTTGGTCGCTATTCGAAGATTCAAAATCTTTTGTGATTTTTCCTGCTTTATGCGACGGATCGGCCTTCATCCGGTCAGGTGTTTACAGCACCCTAGTCCGGATTAAAAACTATCTAGGGGCTACGCCTACATTTCTATTGTCAAACTCCTATGGCTAAGTGAGGGTGATAAAGCCACATAGTCTGATTGCCTGGTTCGTTGCGCTAAACACCTCCTTCAAGGACCAAACTTTTGGATCAATAGTGTTTAGATTCCATCCCGAACACCCCCGTACTACCTACGTGGGGGCTGAAGCCGACGACTGGCCAACTCTTAGATTTAACAAAACGGCCGCACAGGAGGCAAAATAACAAGCATTATATTATATATCAGCTTTGTTTCACCATACAGGGCAGGATAACATGAATACATTCATTCAAAAATAATGTCCTTAGTGCATTGCTCCGCTACGATGCGAGATCCCTCCAGGACATCATCAAAATACCGCTCGGGCGTGCGGTGCTCCTTGCCAGCGGGCGGTCCCTCGGTCGTGAGCTTGATGGCGTTCATCTTCGCCCACTGGACTTTGACACGGGAGAAGGGCATCCACGCACCCTCGATGCAGACTGACCGCTTGATGACGTCAAGCCAGTGGCAGGCATTGACCAGCCGCTTCACGAGCCCGAAGTAATTGATGGGCATGGCTTCGGTAGGCCATAGCCGGATTATCAAATCCTTCATGGCTAGTTTGGCCATCCTATGCAGTTCGACCAGCTGTTTTAGCTGATCGCTAAAGGGCACCGGATGTACTGGCGCAAGATATTGTGACCAGAACAGCTTCTCCGTCGAGCTCCCCTCTTTGGCTCAGAAGAACTCTGCAGCGTCGGCAACACTGCACGCTAAATCCGCAAGCACTCCAGGAGAAATCCAAATCTGGGTTAGTAAGAGATACCTCCTCTTCACATATTTGCTCTGCATAATGAAGGCCTTACCCGCCGCGATTTTTCTGGCCTCTTCGATCTCCTAGAGGGCGCCCTGGGCTTCAACCCGGGCATCTTGTGCACTTTTACGGGCCTTGGCGAGTTCGGTCCCTTGATCCGCAATATTGCGCTCCAAGGACTCGCATTTCTTCACGGCGTCCTGGAGCTCTTGCTGGACCTCACCAACTCTGGCCTCGTGTTTTTCACGGGCGGCTTGCTCCTTTGCCGCTTTCCTTTGGGCCTCAGCCAGCGCCTTCTTGAGGGTCTCCACCACGGTCGCCTCTCCTATAAATATCATGGCACTCTTGTCAACACAAACAATTCATATCTCTTTATATCTAAATAGGTCATTACATACCTTGCTTATCCTCCAGCTGCTTTCTTGCTTGGCCGAGCTCCTCCTCGGCCCACTCCAGCCTCTGCTTCAGTCCAGAGACTTCGGTAGCATGAGAGGTCGCAGCCAGCAACGACGCCTGCTTATTTCACATAGACATGTATGGTTAGTCTCCTGCGGAAATCATTTTATCCTCAGTCCGGCTTTTCTTTCCGAACACCGGACAGAGTATCAGGGGCTACTGTCTATACTATGACATTCTTTTTATACAATTGCATCGCTTACCTCAAAGCCTGTTAGTAGGCTGGTGCAGGCTTCAGTCAGTCAGCTCTTAACGGACTGAACCCTCTCAACCACCGTACCCATAAGGATATGGTGTTCCTCAACAATGGAAGCGCCTTGCAGCGCTTCCACCAGATTATCCGGTGCCGCTGGATGGACAGAGGACACTGGAGGAACAGGTGCACCCCCTTCTTTCGAAAGAGGCCGCTTGCCTGAATCCGCAGCCATGCCGTCTTCCGGAATGGTACTCGGCTGGGGGCCGCAGTGGATATGGCCCCCATCGCCGGTCTCCAGGGGGATTTGCTCCCCCGGGTGTCCAGCAGCCGAGGTTTCGCCTTCCGGCATCGTCCTGATGGCCTCCTGCGTCTCTCCCTGGCCTATTAAGGTCCTTCAGGATAGCGCCTCGGCGTTGTCCGTGGCTCTGGGAGAGGAGGCCGCCGGTAGTGAATTGATGTCCATAGCCTTTGGATCCAGCGAATCCCCTGATGAGGATCTCTGGGAGCTGGCGTGGGACGGACTGCAGCACGTGATTCTACATTAGAATTACGAGATAAAGGAGTCGGACATATAAGTGCGTCAGAGCCTTTGAATACTTAGGATTCGGCCGGGGGCTTATCCCTGGGGCACCACTCCAAGCTGTTGTCGGTATCCGGCGCGGTGTCATCTGCAAGGGAGGCTCTCCCCCTCTTGGAAGCTTCAGCCTCCAGATGCGTGGAGGCCGCCCTTTTCTTCCTTCCCCCCTCAGGGGGGGATTCGCTTTCTTCCTCCTCCTCCGCCTCGTCGGTGGCCGGTGAGGAATGGGTCTCGGTGTCTTCGGACGTCACGTCTGAAGTGCCCTTGTGGCGGAGGCCACCTCTGGTCCCCTTGGCCTTCTTCTTGGCATTCTTCTCCGGCGCCTGGTAGGGCGCCGGAACCAGCATCTTCGTCAGGAGTGGAATTGTTGGTTCTTCGGGCAGTGGAGCCGAACACTTGACCAGCTCCACCTTCTTTGTCCAGCCCTGAAAAGGTAAGATGGGGAAGTTCAGATGTTCTCCTTGAGTATATAAGTAAAGGGTACACCTTGAAAACACAAAAAAAAAACTTACCGGACTGGCGGGGTGGGTCAGGTTGTACCCACGATCTTCAGTCTCCTTCGGCCACGTCTGGTTTGCTTTGAAGAGCACCTTCCAAATACCTTCGTACGTAACGCCGAAGCGTTGCAAGGTCTGGTGCTTGGTCGGATCGAACTCCCACAAATTGCAGCTCCGACTTTGGCATGGAAGGATCTGGCGAAAGAGCATCACCTGGATCACATTGACAAGCTTGATGTTCTTGTCGACCATGCTCTTGATGCGCATCTGCAGCACTGTCAGCTCGTCCAACGAGGCCTAGTCCAGGCCCTTCTCTAGCCAGGAGGTGAGCCGCATCGAGGCCCGGGACCTGAACTCGGGAGCCGCGGCCCAGGTGGTGTCGTGGGGCTCTGTGACATAGAACCACTGTTGTTGCCATCCTTTAATGGTCTCCACAAAAGTACCTTTGGGCCATATGACGTTGGGCATCTTGCTCACCATGGCACCTCCGCACTCTGCGTGTTAGCCGTCCACCACCTTCGGCTTCACATTCAAGATCTCCAGCCACAATCTGAAGTGGGGTGAGATGCGGAGGAAGGCCTCGCACACGACAATGAATGCCGAGATGTTGAGGAAGGAGTTGGGGGCCAGATCGTGGAAATCCAGCCCGTAGTAGAACATGAGTCCGCGGACGAATGGGTGGAGTGGAAATCTCAGCCCGCGGACAAAGTGGGGGATGCACACTACCGTCTCATGGGGATCCGGGATAGGGACGATTTGTCCCTTGGTCGGGAGTCGGTGGGCAACCTCCTTCGCCAAATATCCGGCCTCCCGGAGCTTGGTGATGTCCTTCTCCTTGACGGAGGAGACCATCCACTTGCCCTGCGCTCCGGATCCGGACATGATCGGAGTGCTTTTTTTGAGACGGAAAGGATGAGAACTTGGGCGCTGGAGCTCGAGAATGGGTGGCCAGAGAGAGAGAGAGAGAGCATGGGTGAAAGGGGTGAATCCTTATCTCCTTATAAAGGCAGCGAATATCAAGCGCCTCCCCACTCGCCTTAAAACTCGCCTATTCCCCAAGGGCCGTGTAGGCGGCACTGTTGGATTACCCACGCCCATATTGATGAGAATCCCGCAATTAGGGGACACGATATCTGCTTTGACAAGACGTTCCAATAAAACCACATCTCTAAATATGGAGCGGGAGGCTAAAAATGGTTCGAAATAATGACCAGGCAGGGACGTGATGTCACGCTACAAAAGTTGTCAGTAGATTGGACTCGTGAAATATTATACTCTCTGCGGTTGTGTGTGGTACTTGTTTTGCAGAGCCGGACACGTTCAAAGGATACTTTGGAGTAATCAGAGGAGGAACTCGCCTTGCAATGCCAAAGACAATCTGCGCGCCGGACACCTCGTCATTGAAGCCTGGTTTAGGGGCTACTGAGGGAGTCCTGGATTAAGGGGTCCTCGGGCGTCCGACCTGTTGGACATGGGCCGGACTGATGGGCCGTGAAGATATAAGACAGAAGACTCTCTCCCGTGTCCGGGTGGGACTCTCCTTAGCGTGGATGGCAAGCTTGGCATTCGGATGTGAAGATTACTTTCTCTGCAACCGACTTTGTACAACCCTAGTCCCCTCTGGTGTCCATATAAACCAGAGGGTATAGTCCGTAGAGGCAATCATAATCATACAGACTAGACTTTTAGTGTTTTAGCCATTATGATCTCGGGGTAGATCAACTCTTGTAATACTCATATTCATCAAGATCAATAAGCAAGAAGTAGGGTACTACCTCCATAGAGAGGGCCCGAACCTGGGTAAACATCATGTCCCCTGTCTCCTGTTACCATTGACCTTAGACGCACAGTTCGGGACCCCCTACCCAAGATCCGCCGGTTTTGACACCGATAGGGATCTTCTGGAGCATGAGTCCAATAGGTTTGATCCTTGAGTCACATTACAAAGCAGCAAGAAATTTAAGATGCTAGTAGAGGAAAAGAATCATCGAGTGGAGCTGGAGAAGAACTAACATTGTAATGGCAAAAAGTTTTCTCAGTAATGAAATCGGTAATGTTGATTTATTTTCATCGTTGACACCGAGTTAGCAGTGTCATAGATGATGCATATCGGTCAGACCGTGTTTGTCCTTGTCAGTTGTACCGATGAACAAACTACAAAGTACATTGCAGTTCGGTCTAGCCGATAGGCAGAAATCGGTGAGGCCGAGTTCAATACAGAGGAAATATTTTGTCATCTCAGCTCACTTGGCAAATAAGATCTCACAAGTATTTGCAAGGAATTAACTGATAGATTTGCAATGAATTAGATGCAGGGAATGCAGAGAATAACAGACAAAAAGAAAAGAGTTCTAGATGAAGTTTATTTTGAAAGGGGAACAAACAAGCGAGAAACAAATGCAAGAACACAAAGAAACACTAGAGAACTTCATCTAGAATTGGTCGGCGACAAAGTCACCTATGTTAGAGTATATTGACTAAGGATTCAAGTGAGAACACTTGATCGTAGGTCATACTCATCATTTAAGCTCAAAATGGGGTTACCATTTTTCGTTTAAGCATTTTGATGTATTCTCATCTTGTTGAGATGCTTTGACCCATGTCTAGGGGTAAAGCTCCTCTAAGATGGAATAACATACCTTGGGTGGTGGTGTTGATCTTGATCATGTAGTTGAACTTGTGTTGGATGCTCAAGGTTGATGTAGTTCATCAAGAGTTGGGAGCATCACTTGTAGTTTGAGTTCATCTACCTACATGGGTTAGTTTTGCAAGGAAGAGAACTTGTGTGTCCAAAATGACAATCATGAAATTTGATACCAAATGAAATTTGATATATTGAAATTTTCAAAGGATATGTTGAAAGGATTCATGCTTCCTTGTCTTCAACCACCATATTGTAGAGACTTGGTGATGTAGAAATTGCTCAAGATGTGAGTGAGTTGCAATCTCATGGATTTGGATTCATCGAAGTACCTACAAGGGTTAGATGACATGCAAGGGTACAAGTATAGATCCAAGACATATGATCATCATCATAAGAGAAATATAAAGGATTTGTCAGAGGCTCATGTCTTGCATGTATGCAAATGGAGTTTCTACTCCAAGTTTGAGGCATCAATGATGTTCAATTCACCTCTCAAACGGCAAAATACTTTCTCATCAAGCGGTTTGGTGAATATATCCTCCAATTGCTTATCGGTACGAACATGCGTAAGATCGATGTCTCCTTTAGCAACATGATCTTGAATGAAATGATGACGAATTTCAATATGCTTAGTTCGAGAATGTTGCACGGGATTGTGAGCAGTCTTAATAGCACTTTCATTATTGCAAAAGCAATGGAACATGTTTCACATATATCCCATAATCTTTAAGAGTTTGGGTCATCCAAAGTAATTGAGCACAACATGAACCGGCGGCAATGTATTCCGCTTTGGCGGTGGATAAGGATACCGAGTTTTGTTTCTTGGAGAACCAAGACATAAGAGATCTACCAATAAATTGACAAGTACCCGAAGTGGACTTTCTATCAACCTTATCACCGGCATAGTCCGAATCAGAGTAGCCAACAAGATCAAAAGAAGAACTCTTAGGATACCAAATGCCAAATTTGGTGTATGAATTAAGTATCTCGCTATCCTTTTCACGGCCTTAAGATGACATTCCTTAGGGCCGCTTGATATCGTGCACACATGCACACACTTAGCATAATATCAGGAGGGGAGGCACATAGATATTACAATGAACCAATCATAGAGCGACAAACCTTTTGGTCATCCAGTTTTCCATCCTTTGTCAAGTCAAGATGTCCACTAGTAGGCATGGGTGTTTTCATACCTTTGCTTTCTTGCATGTTGAACTTCTTGAATAAGTCCTTGGTATAATTTGTTTGGGAAACAAAGGTACCCTCCTTAGTTTGCTTGATTTTCAAACCAAGAAATAACTTGAGTTCACTCATCATAGACATCTCAAACTTCTCCGACATTAGCCTTCCAAACTTTTCACTAAAATGAGGATTAGTCGAACCAAATATGATATCATCCACATAAATTTGGCACACAAATAAATCACCATTATCCCTTTTAGTAAAAAATGTAGAATCAATTTTTTCCAATCTCAAAGCCTTTTTCAACAGAACTTAGTCAAGCATTTATACAATGCTCTAGGAGCTTGTTTAAGACCATAAAGAGCTTTGTGAAGTTTGTAAGCATGTTCGGGTTTCTTAGGATTAACAAAGCCGGGAAGTTGTTTAACATAAACTTCCTCCTCAATTTCACCATTTAGAAAAGCACTTTTAATGTCCATTTGATACAAAGTAATGTCATGGTGATTGGCATAAGCAAGTAAGATGCATATGGCCTCAAGTCTAGCAACGGGGGCATATGTCTCACCATAGTCCATACCTTCGACTTGAGTGTAGCCTTGGGTGACGAGATGGGCCTTGTTGCATAGAACTTCTCCATCTTCATCTTGCTTATTCCAAAACACCCATTTGGTTCCAATGATATTTTGGTTGTTGTCCGGCTTTTCTACCAATCTCCACACTTGGTTCCTCTCAAAATTGTGTAGCTCTTCGTGCATGGCGTTCACCCAACCTGGATCATCAAGCGCTTCTTCGACCTTCATAGGTTCAATACTAGAGATGAATGAATAATGTTCACAAAAATTAGCCAAATGAGTTTCAGAGCGAGTAATTCTCTCGGTTTGGATATCGTCAAAGATTTGTTCGACGGGATGATCTCTTGAAACTCTTGCTCTAACTCGTGAGAGCTTTTGTTTGGGTCGGGGTGGAACATCTTCTTCATCATCTTGTTCTTCCTCTTGGCCTTCTTCATTGTTGGTGTTGATGTTCTCTTGTGGAGGAGGAGAAGGAGGCTGATGAGGTTCATCTTGGTGTACTTCCTCGTTTCCCTCATCTTGGTGTGTCCCAATTGTGGGTGCCTCTGAGTCAACTCGTGGACCACCTTGTTGTGAGGTAGAGGCTTCCACTTGAATGGACGAGGTACTCTCCTCCGCCTCCGTTGGGCGAATCTTTCCAATAGACAAGTCTTGGATTGCTTCCGAAGGGTCTTTGTCTCCTACATCAATTGGCAATTGCCCTACTTGCGAGACGTTAGATTCATCAAACTTCACATCTACCGTATCTTCAACCTTTCAGGTGAAATTGTTGTAGACATGGTAAGTGTGAGAGTTTGAGCCATAACCGAGTAGGAAACCTTCATGAGGTTTAGGATAAAATTTCGAATGACGATGCTTATCAAGAATATAGCACTTTGAGCCGAATACGTGAAAGTATCCAACTTGGGGTTTGGTACCGGTGGGAAGCTCATAAGCCGTCTTGCCGAGTAGCTTGTGAAGATATAGATGATTTGTTGCATGACAAGTTGTCTCAACCGCTTCCGCCCAAAAGTGTTTTGGCGTCTCGTACTCATCAAGCATCATTCTTGCAATCTCAATAAGAGTCTGGTTCTTCCTTTCAACAACTCCATTTTGTTGAGGTGTGTACGTAGCCGAGAAGTCATGTGAAGTCCCTTCTTCAAGAAAGGTGTCCACGTTGGCGTTCTTGAACTCCGTTCTGTTGTCGCTGTGAACCTTCTTATCTTGACTTCAAATTGATTATGGGCCTTCCTAGCGAAGTTCTTGAAGATATTTTGGACCTACGATTTATCATCGAGAAAGAACACCCACATAAATCTTAAAAAGTCATCGACAATGACTAAACCGAACGAATTACCACCGAGACTTTTATAGGCGTTTGGACCAAAAAAATCCATGTGAAGCAGCTCAAGTGGTCTTCTCGTGGTCATGATGTTTTTCACGGGGTGGCTTCCTCCAACCTGTTTTCCTGCCTCACAAGCACTGCAAAGTCTATCCTTGTCAAATATAACGTATTTAACTCCAAGGATATGATCACCTTTAATAAGAGTATCAAGATTTCGCATGCCCACGTGGCCTAACCTTCTATGCCGCAACCAACCTTTAGATGATTTAGCAATTAAGCAAGTTCTAGGTTGAGCCTTTTTAGTGAAATGAACCATGTATAGATCACCTCTACTTATACTGGTTAAGACCATATTATGATTATCTCTTCGAAACACTTGGCAATCTACTTCAGTCAATATGACATTGAAACCGAAATCGGCTAGTCTAGATACATAAAGTAAATTATAGCCAAGAGATTCAACGAGCATAACATTCTGGATGGAGCTGTCATGTGAGATGGCCACCTTACCAAGGCCAACCACCTTACCCTTTGAGTTATCACCAAAAGTGACATACTTTCAAGGGCCGTCATTTTCAGCAAGCTCACAAAACATATCCTTGTCTCCGGTCATGTGATCGGTACATCCACTATCAAGAACCCATTCCTTTCCTCCAGCCATGTAGCCATGAAGGTTAGCCATAAGACCAGAGTGTCTCATAGACTCATCGAGATCAAAGTCATTATCATCATCCTCATCATAGTATCCATGTTCAACATCATCTTGTGATTGATCATCACCTAAAGAGAGTGATTCATTAGATGTATGACCATGGCAATATGCATCTTTATGAATTCTAATGACTTGAGAGATAATGACTCCAATATCTCCTTTGGCACGCATAAGGCCATGAAGCTCAAATAGGCAATCATCAAATTTAGGATCATTAGGTTTCATTTTGTGAAAAGCTATGGACTTTTGAAGAATCACATCTAGATTTTTCAAGGAATAGTTTGGGAACCGTTCCTCAAGAAATCTCCATATGGTGTAAGCACGTTCAAGAGTAGGCAAGCATACAATCAAATTTCTAGGAAATCCTCTAATGATAAGATTGATAGTTCTAAGATTGCGGAACATGTCAACAGACTCATCGGGGGCAGGATGCAAGGGGTGAAGAAGGGGCACACAAGGGCTAGTAATGTACTTGTTCAAGTGATATTCATTGAAAATCTCAAGCATCTCATTTTTCCAAGCATTATAGAACTCTCCATCAAGCATACGCACTCTACGTCTAAAACATAGACTCATCCATCTTCCTCCAATGGTGATTAAACCAAAGCAATGGAGATCAATGCTCTGGTACCAATTGAAAGGAAAGAGAAGAGGTTTCTAGAGGGGGGATTAGACCCTCAACAAGAAAAAGAAGCAGTTTTTAAGTTCTTCAAGTTGAGATGGAGTTTTAGCATAAGTTTAAACATACACAATACATTTCAAGCAAGCATGGCAAGAGTATATGAGCAGCGAAAAGTAAAGCATGCAAGTTGCAAGAAAGTAAAGGGATGGGATTGGAGTCTGCAAACGCAATTGGAGACACGGAGATTTTTGGCGTGGTTCCGATAGGTGGTGCTATTGTACATCCATGTTGGTGGAGACTTCAACCCACGAAGGGTAACAGTTGCGCGAGTCCACGGAGGGCTCCACCCACGAAGGTTCCATGAAGAAGCAACCTTGTCTATCCCACCATGGCCGTCGCCCACTAAGGGCTTGCCTCACTTGGGTAGATCTTCACGAAGTACGCGATCTCCTTGCCCTTACAAACACCTTGGTTCAACTCCACAATCTTGACGGAGGCTCCCAAGTGACACCTAACCAATCTAGGAGACACCACTCTCCAAAAGGTAATAGATGGTGTGTTGATGATGAACTCCTTGCTCTTGTGCTTCAAATGATATTCTCCCCCAACACTCAACTCTCTCTCACAGATTTGGCTATGGTGGAAAGATGATTTGAGTGGAAAGCAACTTGGGGAAGGCTAGAGATCAAGATTATTGTGGGTGGATTGGAATGTCTTGGTCTCAACACATGAGTAGGTGGTTCCCTCTCAGAAAATGTATGCTGGAAGTGTAGGCACGTTCTGATGACTCTCTCACAAATGGAGAGGAGGGTGGAGGGGTATATATAGCCTCCACACAAAATCTAACGGTTACACACATTTGAGCCAACTCGGTCAGACCGAATATATGAACTCGGTGAGACCGATTCAGTTCAAAATGTGAACCTTAGACTTTTCGATGGGACCGACATGATCAACTCCGTGGGACCGATGTGCTAGGGTTAGGGTAAAACCTCATCTCGGTTTGACCGATTACACAAACTTGGTGAGACCAATTTTAGTAATAAGCAAACACAAAGTTGGTCAAGCAAACTTGGTAGGGCCGACTGCATATTTCGGTGATACCGAAATAGTTGCAACAGGCAACCAAGAGTTTGCAAGCCCATGTCGGTGAGACCAAGATCCCTATCAGTGAGACCGAACTGATTAGGGTTTCTGGCAATGTCAAGTGAACTTGGTGGTGCCGGATGAATCAAATCGGTGGGGCCGACTTTGACTTTAGGTTTACGATATATTTGGAATTGAGAAAGTTGTTGAGGGCTTTGGAGCATATCACTAAGCACTTTGAGCAAGTAGATAATTAAACAACACCTCATCCCCTCTTAATAGTATTGGCTTTCCTATGGACTCAATGTGATCTTGGATCACTGAAATAGAAATGAAAAGTCTTGAGCTTTTGCCAATCTTCTGTCCTTAGCAACTTGAAGGGGTTCCTCATCCTCTTGTCCATGCCACGCCTTTGCTGAACTTTCTCAAATATGCTAGATGAAAATATTAGTCCAACAAGAGATATGTTGACATTAATTACCAAAATCACCCAGGGAGCACTTGTGCTTTCAGAGATAGATATAAAAGATTACTAAAACGTAAAACAAAGTAAAAGTAAATAAAATGTAGCAAGGTATTTTTGGGTTTTTGGTTTTATAACTCTGAAAATATATGATGGAAAATAGACCCGGGGGCCATAGTTTTTACTAGAGGCTTCTCTCTTGAAGAAAGCATATGGTGGGTGAACAAATTATTATCGAGCAATTGATAGAAAAGCACAAAGTTATGACAATATCCAACGCAATGATTATGAATATAGGCATCACATCCGTGTGTAGACCGACTCCTGCCTGCATCTACTACTATTACTCCACACATCGACCACTATCCAGCATGCATCTAGAGTATTAAGTTCATAAGAATGGAGTAACGCCTTAAGTAAGATGACATGATGTAGAGGGATAAACTTCAGCAATATGATGAAAACCCCATTTTTTACCCTTGATGGCAACAATACAATACTTGCCTCGCTACCCCTACTTTGTCACTTGGTGAGGACACCGCAAGATTGAACCCAAAACTAAGCACCTCTCCTATTGCAAGAAGAACCTATCTAGTTGGCCAAACCAAACCGATAATTTGAAGAGAAACACTAGTGCACGTTAGTCCTAAACAAACGGTTAAAAACCCCTTTCCGTGGCGGAATTTGGAACCGTTGCCAAGTGAGTGTGGACGATAGGGGGGTCCTTCCCACACGACCCAGAAACCGTCGGGGATAGGGAGACTTGATGCATATAGTTGTCCCTATATAACCGTTTCTGATATCTCAAATATCCCAAACGCTTCATCCTTGCTACTCGTTTGTGCTCGCATTTCCAGCGCAGTCGGAGTTTTGTTGTTCTGCTTAAAACCAGGCAGATTCTAGGCACGGGAGCTTTCTAGGCAGATTCCAGGCACGGGAAATTTATGATGCCTGGCACATCAGAAATAGTTCATGATTATAAACCGTGTACGATAGGTAGACAATCACAAACATTAGTTTTCCCGCACCGTATGTGATAGTGTCTAACATCACACATGCTTTGTGAATGGCAACTGTGTGCATGCTTGCACATGTTTCCTCTCTGTGAACCGTCTCGGATTATGGTGTATATCGCAAACGTTTGTGTTTTGCCAACCGTGTGTGCCGTAATGACCTGCACAACGTAATTTCGCCCTAATTTAATTGCTGCTATCTAAAATTGTACCTAATTTAAACTTGAGAGTAGGCTATAGCTTTATTCATATGCATCAAGTTCAAACAACCAATGCATTATTCGATGCACAGGTACATATGTTTAAGAATTACAGAAGCACCAAAAAAAGAATGATGTACCAGGGTTCTACACTTGTACTATTACAGATGGTAAAGAAAGAGGCGACATACATTCCAGTTGCTGAACAAGGTGAAGCGGAATGGCCCTATTGTGCTCTCCTGGATGCAGAAAGCATGCAGGACTCTAGTCCAACCCCTTGTGATGGCTGGCCGCCAATCATGTAGTTTGAGAGGTAATCTTGAGTAAACTGGTTCAGGATCCACTGCAAAAGAAAAAAGATTCAAATATTGTCATCTAACACAACTCATTATGGGCAGTAAAAAGAAGGCTACATGGTTCTTACTTACCATCCTGCAGTTCACTGTTGTCTTGCATAAAGTGTAAACAAATAGTTCGATTAACATCTTTTGACCCATTTTAGTAACAATCTTTATCGGTTTCCTCACTTGATGCTGGTTCATGAATATCTCATTGCCCCATACGCAGAAAAGGTCGAAGTGTGGATCTTTGGCAATGATATATGTACCTAAAAGCACCAAGTTAATATTAGAAGCTAAACAACAATTGAAAATGTTGTAGTACAAGACTCCATCCATCCCATTATATAAGATTTTATTACATGTATATCTAGACATCATAGAAACATTAAGGTAACACTCTTCCTTGTTGCTATGTAGCCTGGGATTACATATTTAGTCATTCAGTACAATGCATGTTGCTAAACAACAATTGAAAAACGAAAAGGCATGTTAACTGCAATATCCTTAACATCAACCAAATATAGTAATTCATAGTGGTATTGTTGAAACTGTTATTGATGAAATTGAACTGCACAGCAAATAGTTGCACATATAGGGCATCACATTGTGAAGAAATGAAATAAACAAGTCATAAGGACATATCTAGGCAATCCTTAAAAATTTAAAGGACTAAAACCCTTAGTGGATATATATATATATATACTCCAGCAACTTTTGGCCTTTTCTAGTTGATCCCCTAAACTTAAGGTTGTAAACTTCAATTTGATCAAGTTCAAAGCAGGTTCAACTGAAAGTAGCATCCATTCAAACATAAACATAGATAGTTTTGCATAACCGAACATAAAACATAAATTTAAACTAAGCTAAACTACTTTCGGTCGAACTAGAGGTCGAGCTAATCCTTCCTCGTCATGTACGGTGTGCCGCGAGCTGGGTTCGGCCAATACCATCGTCGGGGTCGTTGGGGAAGGCACTCCTCCACTCATCGACGTTCATCTCCTCGTCCTCGGGGCCCACCTCGATGCCCTCCGCGCCGCCGTCGCTGCCACCTTCGACCTCGTCATCAGAGGAGAGCGCGATAACCTCGCCGCCCTTCGTGTCGTCGTCCTCGCCACCTTCGACCTCATCATCAGAGGAGAGCGCGATAACCTCACCGCCCTCCGCACCGGCAAAGATCGCCCACTCCGTCTCCACGAGCTCCAGATGCTGTCGGCGAAGCTCTTGCATGTAGGCCTCATCGGAGGCCTCGGCCTCGAGACGCTCCCACGCCTCGCGGTCCTCCCGCGTCATAGCCGAGCTCACCACCCTGGCTCCGGCGGAACAAGGTGGACCAGACGTGTGCCGAAGGGGAAATTGAGCCTAGCCGCCGCGCCGTGGTAGCGGACCTGCCAGCGGTCATACTCCATGGTCGCAAGCTCGGCCGTGTGGAAGCTACCAAGCCACCGGCGGGTGTGGGTCTCTCGATCGGTAATCTCGGCGACCCACGTCCCCCATCGCCGCTGTCGGACCCCCGAGGTAGGACTTCGTCAGCTGCTGGGTCCGGGGGAGGACGGGGAAGTCCTCGAACCGGCATAGGGGCGCGGCGGCGGGCGGATTGGGGAACCCGGGACGGCGGATCGGGCCCGCGGAGGACGACAGGAACACCTCGGCTGCCACCTCGCCGGCGTCGGGCGAAAAGGCCACGATAATCCTCCTTTTGGACATTGGCTACTCGAGCTCCCTGGCACACAGGAAGAGGTTGAGGACGGAGGCGTCGCGATGTCGGCGACCTACCAATGGTTTCGAGGGTTGTGTGTGTCTGTGTGAGCGGAGGTTGTGTTTGAGGAAATACTGCAGCAACTGAAAATTTTACTAGGCGGGAGTAACAAGGCGGGGCTGCTGGAAATTTGGACCAAGGGCTAGCAGACATTTTTTAGATTGCGAGGGATGCAGAGGCGGGAGTAAAATGCCGGGGCTACTGGAAATTTGAATCAAGTGACTGAAGCAGAGAGGGATGCAGAGGCGGGAGTTTTGGGGAGCGAGCTAGTGTGCTTGACACGCCGACTGTGGACTGTAGCCGACACACCTTCTCGCGTAAGCCATAGGCGTACTATACACCGACGGCGCTCCAAGATATTTTGTACTACATCTCACATGGTTGGTGAGAATAAATTGTGTGGGATCTACTTGATTTGAATTAAAAAATGGGGACACAGCAGTAATGGACGGTGTTTGAATTACTAGACCTTTTATTTGCAGTGAACATGCAGTTGTATGTGTGTCGTAAAAGAATTGGAATTATTCAGGGTTCGTTTGGACATTTCATACATTAAACTGGTTTTCTAGCCATTTCAGGTGCACAATTCAAAATTAAACTACATGCACATGCTCTGGGGCATACAAATTGGTTGAAAAATCAAATATGTGTCCTTCTGTGCATGCTTAGGTCCCATGGAAGAAATGGGAATGAATTTTTCGGGGTTTGTTTGGCCTTTTAATACATTAACTGGGTTTTCTAGGCATTTTATGTGCATAATTCAAATTTGAACTACAAGCACATGCTCCAATGCACTAAAGTTGGTTGAAAAATCGCATGTGTGTCCTTGGGTGAATTTCTAGGTACCATGCAAGAGATGGGAATGAATTTCAAACACCAGGGCACTGTTGATTGCCGGCAAAACGTTGAGATACCTAGTTTTTAAATTCTAGTAAATCCAAAACTCGTCTGAAATTCATGAAACTTGGCACGCTATAATGGAGCGGCATCAACATGCCGTGGTGAAAATTTTATCCCATTTGAGGCAGGTTTGGGTATAAGCTTCTCACAAACCAGAGCTTCTCACAACAAGCATGATGGTTTCGATAGGGAACGTACCACCTTTGGGGACGAGACGATATCCGTTGCCTCTTATTGCTTTCAGAAAATTTCTAGTGTCAACGTAGAACAACAGGAGTGTTGTGTTCAATATTGGAATTTTTCAGGGTTCGTTTGGCCTTTTTTATACATTAACTGGGTTTTCTAGGCATTTTATGTGCATAATTCAAATTTGAACTACAAGCACATGCTCCAATGCACCAAAGTTGGTTGAAAAATCACATGTGTGTCCTTGGGAGAATTTCTAGGTCCCATGCAAGAGATGGGAATGAATTTCAAAAACCAGGGCACAGTTGATTGCCGGCAAAATGTTGAGATGCCTGGTTTATAAAATCTAGTAAATCCAAAACTCGTCTGAAATTCATGAAACTTGGCATGCTATCATGGAGCGGCATCAACATGCCGTGGTGAAATTTTTGTCCCATTTGGGGCAGGTTTGGGTATAAGATTCTCACAAACCAGAGCTTCTCACAACAAGCATGATGGTTTCGATAGGGAACGTACCACCTTTGAGGACGAGACAATATCTGTTGCCTCTTATTGCTTTCAAAAAAATTCTAGTGTCAACATAGAACAACAGGAGTGTTGTGTTCAATCTTGGAATTTTTCGGGGTTCATTTGGCCTTTCTATTACATTAACTGGGTTTTCTAGGCATTTTATGTGCATAATTCAAATTTGAACTACAAGCTCATGCTCCAATGCACCAAAGTTGGTTGAAAAATCACATGTGTGTCCTGGGGTGAATTTGTAGGTCCCATGCAAGAGATGGGAATGAAATTCGAACACCATGGCACAGTTGATTGTCGGCAAAACGTTGAGATGCCTGGTGTTGAAATTCTAGTAAATCCTAAACTTGTCTGAAATTCATGAAACTTGGCATGCTATCATGGAGCGGTATCAACATGCCGTGGTGAAAATTTTGTCCCATTTGGGGCAGATTCGGGTATAAGCTTCTCACAAACCAGAGCTTCTCACAACAAGCATGATGGTTTCGATAGGGAACGTACCACCTTTGGGGACGAAACGATATCCCTTGCCTCTTATCTTTCAAATATTTTCTAGTGTCAACATAGAACAAGATGAGTGTTGTGTCAATTTTTGTGATTTTTCGGGGTTCGTTTAGACATTTTTATGCATTAACTGGGTTTTCTAGGCATTCATGTGCATAATTCAAATTTGAACTACAAGCACATTCTCCAATGCACTAAGGTTGGTTCAAAAATCTAATATGTGTCCTTGGGTGAATTTCTAGGTCCCATGCAAGAGATGGGAATGAAATTCAAACACCAGGGCACTGTTGATTGCTGACAAAACGTTGAGATGCCTGGTTTTTAAATTCTAGTAAATCCAAAACTCCTCTGAAATTCATGAAACTTGGCATGCTATCATGGAGCGGAATCAACATGTCGTGTCAAAAAATTTGTCCCATTTGGGGCAGGTTCAGGTATATGCTTCTCACAAACCAGGGCTTCTCACAACAAGCATCATGGTTTCGGTAGGGAATGTCCCACCTTTGGGGACGAAACAATATCCATTGCCTCTTATTGCTTTCAAATAATTTCTCGTGTCGACATAGAACAACAGGAGTGTTGTGTCAGTTTTTGGGATTTTTCGGGGTTCGTTTGGACATTTTTATGCATTAACTGAGTTTTCAATGCATTTATGTGCATAATTCAAATTTCAACTACATGCGCAGGCTCCGGTGCGTATAAATTGGTTGAAAAATCAAATATGTGTCCTTGGGTGCATGCTTAGGTCCCATGCAAGAAATGGGAATGAATTTCAAACACCAGGGCACCGTTGATTGCCGGCAAAACATAGAGATGCCTCATTTTTAAATTATAGTAAATCCGATACTCGTCTGAAATTCATGAAACTTGGCATGCTTGCATGGAGCGGCATCAACATGTCGTGGTAAAAAATTTGTCCCGTTTGGGGCAGGTTTGTGTATATGCTTCTCACAAACCAGAGCTTCTCACAACAAGCATCATGGTTTCTGTAGGGAACGTCCCACCTTTGGGTACGAAACGATATCCACTGCCTCTTATTGCTTCCAAAAAATTTCTCGTGTCAACATAGAACAACAGGAGTGTTGTGTCAATTTTTGTGATTTTTCGGGGTTCTTTTGGACATTTTTATGCATTAACTGAGTTTTCAATTCATTTATGTGCATAATTCAAATTTGAACTACATGCACATGCTCGAGTGCATATAAATTGGTTGAAAAATCAAATATGTGTCCTTGGATGCATGCTTAGGTCCCATGCAATAAATGAGAATGAATTTCAAACACTAGGGCACCGTTGATTTCCGACAAAACATTGAGATGCCTGGTTTTTAAATTCTAGTAAATCCAAAACTTGTCTGAAATTCATGAAACTTGGCATGCTATCATGGAATGGCACCCGACATGATGTGGTATTTTTCATGTCCATTTTGAGAGAAGGCGCACTCGAATAATGACAACCAACAAAGGCATTTTGAAAAAATAGCTGCCACTTTAATATCTCAAACGTTTGTATAATTCAATACGTGTGCGTTCTGTTAACCATTCACGTGACGACACGTGTCTTTGTTTTAATGGTTGTAGGAGGTGCCGTGCGGACAGCTGCTTGACCTTGACTGAACGGGAGGTGTGCGAGCGCAGTCCGGTGCGCAGGCTGACCGAGAGGCGTGCAAGCTGTCCTCCAATGCGCAGGCTCACCGGGAAGTGTGCGGGCTATGCTGCGCAGGCTCACTGGGAAGCGAGCCCTTTGACTTCCATGGCCGCCCACCTTCCTCTCCATTAATGGTGCCCGAGCCGCTGTTTAATACGGGCGGCCTTACTGCTCGCCTCCATCCCCCCAGAGACCTCCACCGCCATGGCGCAGAATGATCATCAGCCACTAGTCTTGAAGTTTGGTGAAGTCGAATCCGAGCCGGAGGAGATAGAAAATAAGGAGGAATGGGGCCTCATGGACATGGCCCAGAACGAGCTGGCCGCGGCGGTTGCTGCCTCCGCTCCCGTCCCAGCTCCCATCCCCGCGCCCGCGCCAGCGACCATCCCCGTAGCATTGACGGGCTGGTCACCGAGCACTATCGCAGAGCTGGAAGCCGCGGGTGTTAGCGAGGTCTCCACGGACCCGCGCGAGCTCATGTACATGCCAGCGCCAGCGCCCATGCCCGTGCCCGTGCGCGCCCTCCATCCACCATGGCGCCGGCCCCCATGCGTTTGGCTGCACCCGCCGCAACCGTGCGCTCCCCTCCACCCACCACGGCGCCGGTCCTCGTGCGTTTGGTTGCACCCGCCGCGCCCGTGCCTGTGCCCATGCCCCCCCCTCAGCGGCATGGGATGTTGCCGTCGGCCGCTACCTCTCAACGGCGCCAGTTGCCGTCCTCCCGCACCCCGCCCGTCGATCGCGTGACGACATGATGTTTGATTTACAAGTGAAGAACATTTTGTGCTGCCTTGAAGACTTCAACAACGGCGTCCCGGAGGACAACAACGACAACGACGGCGCGGCACGCCGCCTCCACCGCCGCCGGAAATAGTTTTTTTGGGGTTAAATACTGTATCTCGAATTCTCGATCATATGAATATAAATTCGCAGTGTGACTGAATGAAAGATATGGTTTGAACGAACTTGAGTTTTTCTCTCTTAATGTACAGACTTATCAAACGATTTTCTTTTGAAAAAAACGTCAACGGTTTTTAAATATAAAACACTCATCGCAAACGTTTTAGTTAGAACACCCGTATGCAAACCGACAGCTTCCCCAGGAAGCGAAGGGAAAATGTGTCGAGCAGGATTTTTGCATCCCTTCAATGCAAACGGTGGTTTTGCATGACCCGTGTGCAACCATGTACAAACAATTGGGTAAGATTTGCATATATGTCATTTTGGGTATGTTGCCATTTCTCAAACTGGAAAGATTGACATTTGTTTAGCTAGTAACATTGCCATTTGTCAACCTTGTAACACTACAGTTTGTCAAAATATGCAGCTACAAATCACTAGCACTGTCTAATTTTTGCAACTTAAATCACTAGCATTGTTCATATGGACACCACTAGTAGGCGTGAGTTCATGGATGCATATGCAAATGTACCATTCATTACATACAACAAGTCATCAACCCACAACGACAACGAGGATACACGTTGGATTATAGATCATTTCCAACAAAACATTCTAGTAAAGTTTTTCTCACACAACAAATAACAAAGCGATGAAATGAACTTCACCTCAACCACTCATCGGTGTTGGAAACACTTGCTTTGAACCAGAAGTGATTCTCTGGGAAGGGCCAGCTACTGTCAATCTCGAGACCAACGCAGGACTGATCATCCAGGCTGAAGCGGCCTATTTCAATACCCATATTGGGACGGTAGGGAAGCATAGTAATGTCCGAGGTATAGATACAGTTGCATCTCATAAATGGTAGTAACATTGTTTCAACAGAAGCTGGATCGCCTTCCACCATCATTGGATAGTTTTATCCAAGGAAGAGTGAGTTTCCTCCAAGACTTCCAATACTGAACCAGGGAGAAGGTGTTGGCGCTAGTATACCAGTATCCATCCCGAATACCATGCAACGGATGTTGGAATAGGCCCGGAGAGTGCGACCATACGAGACAACACCTGCTTCCTTAGTAACATCAGTAGTGCCTCGTATACAGACAAGAAGAGGTGATTGACAGTGTCCTGGACTAGGGGGTACTCACCACGTCGTCTCTCGACCAGCTGGATTGGGCCGAGGACCCCCCATGGCGGTTCACTCATGGGCCACTTCGGGCATCCCATGCCGCATACAAGGAAGATCCCATGAGACTTGGCAAACAAGACGAGGACTCTCATAAACCCTAGGCCTCCGGTGTGTTATATAAACCGAGGCCAGGCTAGTCAATAGACAATCTAATATTCATTACTACAGTCTCGTGGTAGACATATCTACTCTGTACTACACCCATATGAATACAATCAAAAGCGGGACATAGGGTTTTACCTCCATCAAGAGGGCCCAAACCTGGGTAAAACCTGTGTCCGTGTTACCATCGCTCCAAAACTCCTAGCTTAGGACCCCTACTACGAGATATGCCGGATATAGAACCGACATTGGTGCTTTCATTGAGAGCCTGCTGGGCGATCGCCGCAGATCGATGGATTATCAGGTGATATTTTTTCAGTTAAATCTATATGGAATAAGGCAATTTCTTCTTGAAGTATTTCTACTGCCTTGCTATATTGTTTGTAGATCAGTTTCGGTCTGGCAGGAGGCGGCAATTTTTCCGCATGATCCGACCACAGTAGGATGGTTGAGGTATCTGCGAGGTGTGCATGCATGTGGCCGAACATACAGGAGGCGCCCTGCACCTCTGCTACGTCAGAGAAACTAGGCCAGGGCAAACCCATGCATGCATTGATTGAATATTGATTCTTCTACCTGCACGCGGCTCAAGGGAAAGGTTCTGTTTGCTCTCTCTCTCTCTTCCTTTGCACATGAGCCATCAGGAAAGTGAACCGATTTGCTAACTTGTACTACTATTATTTAGTCAGACTACAGAGCGGGTTTCAAGATTTAATCAATACATTGTGCATCTTAGCCCTTGCTCGACTAGCTACGTAAAGGCTAAACCTAATGTTTGTCTCTTGCTATTTTTCATCAATTGTTGCTGCAACTTTCCGTGGAGGTCAATCCGGCCAGCAGGATCCGAGGCGGCGGCATATAGGCCAGCGGGCAGAGAAGACAGGATGTGACCTACTTTATGTACTGTCACTTCGTCACGACGTCACCGCAGACACCTTGTCACCATTGTCCATGGAACTCTAACCCACGTCGACGCA
Organism: Aegilops longissima; assembly: GCA_021605205.1. Classification (NCBI taxonomy): domain Eukaryota; kingdom Viridiplantae; phylum Streptophyta; class Magnoliopsida; order Poales; family Poaceae; genus Aegilops; species Aegilops longissima. The sequence goes on along the minus strand of CM038680.1, from coordinate 178,412,564 downwards.
CTCGCGCCGCATTGTCGTGCCGTCAAACCAACCTTCGTGTTCTGATCGGCCGTTCCGTATATTGGTCGGCCCGATGCAGTCTTGAGGCACTCCTGCCAGGACGTCCCTCGTCCATAATCATCTCGTCTGCCAACAGTTTGGATATTGTCGGATAAATTATCAGGTGCAATTGTTCTAGTTATTCACAATATGCATATTAATAATATTTCAATGAGTATTTTCTGCTAGTCAGCGATTCTTGATGCTATAGGTTTTGCACTCTAGTCTACACTGCGGCCGTCGTTTCGAGGCGATCCGATATGCCATCACTGTCCTGCGCGCGTCATGTCTGTAACTCGGGCGACCCTGCGAATCCGGATTTTGTCACCTCGTCAGGCGAGCGCCCTATGTCGATATCGGCTTCGCGCCAGGCCAAATATATTTTAGTAATTTATTTCGCATAAATAAATTCTATAAAGATTTTTTATTTGTTTTATTATTATTATCTAGCTTGTGCTACTTTATGCATGCAGATAATCGGCCTCAACTATGCACCACCGCTAGTGAGCTGACGTCGCCGGCCTGCTCCGTCGCCTTGGTTGGACAGGGGGTTCCACCTCGCCACATTGGCCGTGCTATGTCACCACTTCGGAATGCCGAACTCTTCGCTCGGCCATGCTATGTCAGCACTTCGGAATGCCGAACTCCTCGCTCGGCCACCTCAGGACTGGCTTTTCGGCTTGGGGGCACGTTCCGAGCGACCATATGGAGATGAGGGCCTCCGAACAAACATTAGGGAGATTTTTTTTCAGCTCCTAGTTGGTCGCTGGTCTTCTGTTATTTTTTGCTGAAAATTGCATAAACCCATAACCCAATTGATTATACTAGTTTTGCAGTATGGTAGCTTGATTGATCAGCGAATCCTAGTAATTCAAGTACTGTTTCACATGAAGATCAAAGTGACCTAATTCTTGGTACTCACTGATACTAGTTATGTACAGATCAGTCCCGGTCATCGCTGTCGAACAGGTTTTATTTTTCCTGGCTATTCGGTTAGCTCCTAAAATTATTGCACACAGAATATTTTCTGTTGTTTTGCACTGCATTATTTTTGCAAGGATATCTTGTCGACACGTGCGCACGATGTCGGTCTAGCCGGCATCTTGCTATCACCAAGGCTGGTCGCTATGATGGACTAGCAGCATAAGCGACTTGTGAGGACATGTTGCGCATCATGGGAGATCCCGAACGGCTGCATCCCAGCCGAGCAAACGCACACAACATCAAGCTAGCGCTGGCAATAGTATTGTTACTAGACGCATATCCATGAATGCCTGCATGTGTCTCTTTGGATGGCTACAACAAATAAACCAGGACTGTCAAATGCTGGCCGCATTAACGATGGTTGCGTGATGGTTCAGTCAGTTTCTCGTCTGCAGTTCGGCAAACGCCGAATCAGGAACTCGGAACGCTTTGGGAATTCAGGCTTTGTCACACCTTCACCGCATCATGCCGACGCCCTGCATCGACATTGGCTTCGACGCCAGGCCACATCTCTTTAAAAAAATATCTTGCGTAAATTAATTATGCGAGGCTTTTTTATATTATTATTTTTGGACTGCACTATTTCCTTTGTGTAGGTAAACGACTTTGACTGTGTCACGCGGCCTGTTCGGCAAACCGACGTCGTCGTCCCAATCGGCTTAAATTGGCTCGCGTGCTCACCTTGTTGGTCAAATCGCCATACCGACATGTTCGGTTGCCTCGAGGACTTCGGTATCACCGAAAGAGCTATACCTCGGCGGGTGTTTGGCGCACGGGCCATATTTATATTATTATTCTCCTTGCTTAAAATATTACTTATGCAACGAATTTTTTACTTTATTATTATTACCTCTGCCTTGCACTATCGTATGTGTGCAGATAATTAATTTTTTGCTGCATCACGCAGTCACCTCGGCGTACGGAGTCGTCCTCTCGCCTCCATCAACCAAATTTCACCGTCACTATGGTGTGATACCCTGTGTCGCCATCATCGCGTCGTCGCTTCATCAAACTAACGTTCACCATGTCGACCTGTTTCGACACGTCTGTCAGATTTCGGGTTCCGGCAGACCCCTTGAGGTTCGAACAATGGGATGCGCGCGGAGATCTTTCCCCTACCAGCTCACGCGTCGATGGTTAGCAAGGGATCTAAACTAGGAAGAAGAACACACAAGGGACATGAGGTTTATACTAGTTCGGGCCACCATTGTGGTGTAATACCCTACTCTAGTTTGTGGTGTGGTGGATTGCCTCAGGGGCTGATGATGAACAGTACAAAGGAAGAACAACCTCGCGAGGGGCTACTCTTGAGCTGGTGCGATGGACTGCTTGGGTGAGTCCAGTCGCTTCTCTCTCTCTCTCTCTCTCTCTCTCTCTCTCTCTCTCTCTCTCTCTCTCTCTCTCTCTCTCTCTCTCTGGTAGGTTTAACCCGTCTTGGTCCGTCCTTCTCTCTATGGTGGCTAGTCCTATTTATAGAGGGAGGCCCTGGGCCTCTTCCCAAATAATGAGCGGGAAGGCGCCAACAAATAGCCATTTGAAGGGAACATCTAGTACACTTATCTGACTAAAGTTGGTCTTGGCTGCCAAAGGCTCGGCAGTGGCCGTCCCAGGCTCCACGATGACCTCCTTCCTGCCGCTCTGCTGGTCTTGGTCTTGTTGCACCGAAGCGGTAACCTTTTCCTGATGCCTTGGCATGTGCTTACCCCCTTTGCACCAAAAGGGGAAACGAGGACACTGCGCAAGCTGGCGCCCACCTGGCGCCCGCCTGATCTCGATCGTCATGGCCTGCATCATAGGGCACCCTCGTGAGGAACCCTGCCTTGATCTCTCCGCCTCCTCGTGAGCCTGCCTGACGAGGCTGCTCCTGAGGAAGGTTCCTATCGTCCGCCCCGCGAGGCTTGGCCCCTCGCGAGGGTCTTGAGCTTGAGCTGATGAAGCTGGGCCGCGCTGGGCTCCCACTTGGGCCACGCCTCATGCATAGCGAGCAAGTCTGGGACCCCGTTCCCGAGCGCCGACAAGAGCCCCCCAGGCCCAAAGCGCGCCCGGGCTTGGCTTAGCAGAGAAGCGAAGGGGCAAGTGTGAAGCGCCGCGGGCCGCGTGGCGATTGATTGGTCGTGGGTGTCTCTGCTTCCCCATGATCCCTCGGCAACTGCATGACTTGACAAGTCCCTGCATGCAGAAATGGGTCATGATTACCTGTGATCGTGGAGGCCGACGGTTGGCCTCCCCCAGCTATAAGTACGGCACGGCGCAGGCCCTTCCAGTCCATCCCCTCTTGCTACTCCTTTCTCCCCATGGCTCCGTCGAAGAGGTTCTCGGCCGCGCAGAAGGGAAAGGCCCGCCAAGTCGGGCCTGACTCTCCCCCGGACAAGCGCGACCGAGGCCGTCCTCGCAAGCATCTTGTGGCTCCCGTAGCGGCTTCCGCGATCGCGGAGGCGATCCCCCGCACGGCGACGGGCGGCAGGTTGTTGATGGGGGGCGCGCCGTGACTGCGCGGCCCCCTAGGCCGCGCTTCCGCTCGGCGGAGGTGCTGCTGGAGTTCGTCGTGTGGTCGGTGGATCCGACCAGCACCTGGCTCCAGCTTCCCCGCTTCTTTGTAGGTGAACTTCCGGCCGGCGCTCCGGGCGGCCTCTGGCTTCAGGCGGACGGTTGTTGCAGCCGGGCCTCCTGGGCTTCGCTGGAGGTCTCCGTCGCCGGGAATGTGGCCCTGACCCGTGGCTGGCAAACGTTTGCCCGCACGCATGGTCTGAGCCAGCGGTGCACCCTGCACTTCAAGTTCGACGGCGACGCCACCCTCTACGCGCGGGTGTTCGGAGAAGACGGTCGTCGTGCCGGGTGCTGCCCCGAAGACGATGACCGTGGCCGTGTACCCAGCCTCGGCGATGATCGGGATGAAGATGACAGCAGGCGCGTGGTCGGCAGCGCTCGGGGCTCGTCGAGCTTCGGCAGTTCTTCTTCGGACGGCAGCTCCTCCAGCGGTGGCCGTGACCAGCCCCCGTGCCGTCGCACCCGCCTGGAGGGAGGTAGCGGGTCAGCCCACCGTCGCACCTCAGTGAAGCGCGAGGAGGAGTCTAACTGAGCTCCGGAGGCAGCACGAGCCTTCGCCGCGAGTTGGTGCCGAGCAAGCCGTGCCTATTTTGTTTTTCTCCCTTCCCTGCGCAAAGAGAAAGTAGTGTAGGGCCCCGCGGGAGCGTGCTCAACTGTTGTTGTTAATTACCATGTTGTTTCCGCTATTTCTGTACTGTGCTTTTGTGCCGCATGCCCGCGTGCAGGAATTACTTAGCTCGGGGGGGTCCTTTCGTGGTCTTCGCTTCCCGAGACCGAGGCCTCGTCGAACGCTTCATGTCCTGCAATGATTAGTCAGGAGGGGTAGCTTCCGGCCTCGGTTGTGGAGGCGACCGACCTAGGTCATGTGTTCGCGTCGCGATGCCCGTGGGGCACGGACTGGAAGGGGTGCTCCCGTAGTGGACCTGCATAGGAAAGCTTCAAACGACAAGGGCAGAAAACACTCGCGAGGGTGCCCGCGTTGCTCCCTCGCGAGACTTGCACGAGAGAAATCGAGGCAAGTGAGCGAAAAAGACAAAGAATCACAAGCCAAGGATGGGGACAACTTCAATAAAACTTCAAATAGGAACGAACAAGCCAACTGCAGAAAGCAAATGAAAAAGCCGCGTCCGGCACCTAATCTAGTCTTCGACGTCTTCTCACCAGTAGCGAGCTAAGTGCTGCCACTTTGGGCGTGGGAGGGAGCCCCGAGGCCCGAGGGCGGCTCTCCGGAGACTACGGCGCGTGTACAGCCCCACTCATTATTACGTGAGAGTGTCACGGGGCGGCGAGCTTCACAGCACTGGGCATTCTTCACAGAGCTCGGGCCTTTCTGGGAAATAGGCTTCACAGGCGTTGGCCTTCTTCACGAGCTCCGGGCCTTTCTGGGAGAATAGGCTTCACAGTGTTGGCCTTCTTCACGAGCTCCGGGCCTTTCTCGGGAGAATAGGCTTCACAGCGTTGGCCTTCTTCACAGAGCTCCGGCCTTTCTCGGGAAAATGGGCTTCATAGGCGTTTGCCTTCTTCACAGAGCTCGGGCCTTTCTTCAAGGTAGAACTTCGGAGATCTTTGGATGTTCCACGCGTTCGGGATGGGCACCCCCTCCTGAGTCTCCAAGCGTGTGGAGCCGGGCCTGGAAACATGAACAACCTTGAACGGGCCCTCCCACATGGGAGAAAGCTTATGCAGCCCTTCCCTGGAGAGGACCCGTCTGAGCACGAGGTCCCCTACCTCAAGAGTCTTCGGGCGGATGTTGCGGCAGTGGTATCGCCGCAGCGCCTGTTGATACCTTGCCACTCACAGTGCGGCCTCTCGACGGTGTTCCTCCCCCAGCACGAGATCCGTCCCTCACATGGAGTCCTGCTGCGCCTCGTCGAACGCCAGGACCCGTGCGGAGCGACACCTGACCTCGTGAGGGAGGACGGCTTCTGCTCCGTAGACGAGGAAGAAGGGGTCTCGCCAGTCGGCTTGGCCGCGGTCGTGCGGATGGACCATAGCACAGACTGGAGCTGGTCGTGCCAGCCCCTGCTGCAGGCCTCCAGCTTCTTCTTGAAGGTCCTAGTTTTGAGGCCCTTCAGGACCTCCGCGTTGGCTCGCTCGGCCTGGCCGTTACTCGAAGTGCGCCAGCAGGCGTAGCATATCTGCGTTCAAGGTTAGCACAAGATGCGTTTTGAAGAGATTGCTGGTGAACTGCGAACCATTGTCGGTGATGATGCGGTTAGGCACCCCAAACTGGCTCACGAGGCCCCTGATGAACTTGACCGCAGAGCCCGCTGGGATGGTGCGGACAGCTTCCACCTCAGCCCACTTGGTGAACTTGTCCACGGCGACGTAGAGGTAGCGATAGCCCCCTGGCGCCCGAGGGAACGGGCCTAGAATGTCGAGCCCCCAAACAGCGAATGGCCATGAGAGGTGTATAGTTTGCAGACCTCCCACCGGCTGATGGATCTGCTTGGCGTGAAATTGGCAGGCCTCGCAAGCCTTTACCAGCTCAACAGCGTCGCTGAGTGCTGTGGGCCAGTAGAACCCGCTGCGGAACGCCTTGCCAACGAGGGTTCGTCACGATGAGTGATGCCCACAGTCTCCGCCGTGTATGTCTTCCAGCAATTCCTTCCATTGCTCTCTGGAAATGCAACGTAGGGACCGTCATTGATGCGCCTCGGTAAAGCTCTCCATCCACGATGCAGATGGGCCGTGTCTTGCCGCGCCACACGCTCCGCCTCCTCCTCCTTCTCCGGCAGGGTCCCCCGTGTCAAGTAGCTCTTGAGCTCTGTGATCCAGCACCCTTCCTGAGGTTCCAACGCCAGGAGCAGGCGTGCCCCTGAGGCCGGGCCGCGGGCCGGGGCTCCTGAGGTTGCTCCGCGCTTGATAATGATGGTGCCGCTGAGGGCCTGAAGAGTCGCTCTTCGAAGACGCCAGGCTCTTGAGGCAGCCGCCTGGACGCCCTCTTGGCGATGTCATCCGCCTCTTGATTGGTGCTGCGAGGCACATGCTGCATCTCCAGCCCCCAGAATTGTTTCTCCATTCTGCAAACCTCCGCGAGGTAGGCTTCCATGTGCTCGTCCTTCGGCTCGTATATATTGTTGGAGAAGTTGATGAGGAGTTGTGAATCGCCCTTGATGATGAGGCACTTTACCCCCAAAGAGACTGCGGCTCTCAGGCCGGCTATCAGGCCTTCATATTCTGCTATGTTGTTGGAGACTTTTCCCCGTGCTGGAAACAGAGCTACATGGCGTAATAGAGCTTGTCCTGAGTAGGGGATACGAGCACTGCGCCGGCCCCCGCGCCATGTCGGGAGAATGCCCCGTCGAAGTACATGACCCAGCCGTCTGGTGCCTCGCTCCCCGGGGAAAGTGATCGGTCTTCGCCTGCTTCGAGGTCGGGTGCCTCTGTCCATTCTGCCACGAAATCTGCCAATGCGGCCCCCTTGATGACTCTGGTTCTGCTGAATTCTAGCTGAAACGCTTGCAGTCCGATGTTCCACTCGGCGACTCTTCCAGCTGAGTTGAGGCTCCTGAGCACCCTCTCCAGAGGGTATGCTGAGACGACATTTATGGGATGACCTTGGAAGTAGTGCAACAGCTTGCGTGAGGCTACCAATAGCGCGAGGAGGAGTTTTTGGGGCATGGGGTACCGCGCCCTCGCTTCCTGTAGCACCGTGCTGACGAAGTACACAGGGTGCTCAACGAGGCTGTGAGCGCTGGCGCTGTTCGCGCCCTCCGTAGGTTGGGGTGCCTCCCGAGACGGCGGAGCCCCCAGCGCCTGGTCGTTCGGTGAGGCCTCTTTTGCTTCGGGCATGCTTTCCTGCTGTGGTTGATCCCCTTCGGCCGCGGCCGCGGTCTTTGTGAGGCTCTCCTGGCTTCGCTTCGCTCCTGCCCGGAGGGCAGTTGCGGCCTTGGCCTGACGCTCCTCCCTGACTGCTACCAGGGCTGCGCTGGCGGAGTAGGGGGTGGCCGCGAGGTAGAGCACCAGAGGCTCCCGAGGATGCGGAGCTACTATCACCGGAGGGCTGGTAAGGTACCTCTTGAGCTCTTGGAATGCCTTGTCGGCCTCTTCAGTCCATTCAAAGGGGCCCTTCTTCTTCATCAGCTTGAAGAATAGCAGTGCTCGTTACCCCAGCTTGGAGATGAAATGTCCTAGCGCAGTCACGCGTCCGGTGAGTTTCTGCATTTCTCTGAGGGTCTTTGGCGGGCTCATGTCTTCGACTGCTTTGACCTTTTCAGGGTTGGCCTCGATACCCCTATGAGACACGAGGAAACCCAGGAGCTTGCCCGAGGGGACTCCAAATACGCACTTCTCCGGGTTAAGCCGTAGGTCCACTTTATTGAGGCTCGCGAAGGTTTCTTCCATGTCCTGTATCAGGATTTTCACCTCCCGAGACTTCACTACAATGTCATCGACGTACGCCTCAGCATTCCTCCCCGAGCTGTTGGCCCAGGGCGATGTGCATTAGCCGCTGAAAGGTCGCGCCTGCGTTGCGCAACCCAAACGGCATGCGGGTATAGCAGTACACTCCGCACGGGGTCAGGAAAGCCGTTTTTTCCACGTCTTCTACCGCCATCTTGATCTGGTGATAGCCTGAGAAGGCATCCAGCAAGCATAACAGGTCACACTCAGCGGTGGAGTCGATGATCTGGTCAATGCGAGGAAACGGAAATGGATCTTGTGAGCAGGCCTTGTTGAGGTTGGTGAAGTCGACACACATACGCTCCTTTCCCCCCTTTTTTGGCACGACAACTGGGTTGGCCAGCCAATCCGGGTAGCGGACCTCGCGAATAACCCCTGCTGCCTCTAGCTTGCGGGTCTCTTGGACGATAAAAGCTTGTTTCTCTATGGACTGTCGCCTCGCCTTCTGCTTCACGGGGCGCATGTTTGGGCACACGTTGAGGTGATGCTCAATCACGCCCCTCGGGACCCCCGCCAACTGATCAGGTCCCCACGCAAACACCTTCTTGTTTGCGCGCAGGAACTTCACCAAGGCCTCCTCCTGCTTGGGTTCGAGGTTTGCACCTATGGTGAAGGTGGCGTCAGTGGACCCGTCCTCGTCGACTGGTACCTGCTTGGTTTCCGCCTTGTTTTGTGTGAATAGCTGCATCTTCTTGGACGGCGCGGCCCCCTTGGGCTCGGGGGTGTCAGCGCTGGCGGGCCGTGCCGCCACTGCCGCCTTGAAAACAAGCTTGAGCGCCTGCAGTGCATCTCCGCTGTTTCCTGACACGGTAAGGACGCCGCTGCTCCCGGGCATCTTCATGAGGTTGTACGCCGGGTGAGTTGCTGCCATGAACCGGGCCAAGGCCGGGTAGCCGAGGATGGCGTTGTAGGGGAGGCTGATGGGGGCGATGTCGAAGTCGATCAGCTCTGTGCGGAAGTTGTCGCAGGTGCCGAAGGTCACCGGGAGGCGAATTTGTCCCAGGGAGGCGGTGGAACCGGCTCCGACTCCCGAAAAAGGCTTCCTGGGCTGGAGCCGCTCTGGGGGCACATGGAGGAGGCTGAAGGCCTCCACAAAGAGCACGTTGAGGCAGGCTCCGCCTTCGATGAGGGTCCTGGTGACATCCACTTCGCAGATGGTGGGGGTGCACAACATCGGAAGCGCTCCCTAACCGGCGGGGTTGGAGGGGTGATCGTCCGAGTTGAAGAGCAGGTCGGTCTCGGGCGCCACCCAGCCCAGCGGGGCTCCCTGATGCTTGGAGGCGGTGGCGATCTGGCGGGTGAACGGCTTGATGTGGCGGCTCAAAGGTGGCGCCAGTGAGCCGCCCAGGAGAGTTGCGACGACCGGGGCGCCGGCCCGGCGTGATGGGCGAGGTAGAGGTCACGCAGCTCCCCCCAACAGGCCTGCTGCTTGTTCCCCGCCGGGCCGGTGGCGGCGTTGGCGGCAAGCGATGGGGACCGACGGGGGCGTCCGCCGACGAGAGCCGTCCAGGTGACTCAAGCGGCGCGAGCAGCCCGACACTCGGCGCGGGCTCGGCGAGCGTCAGCCACGGACACGACGGAAGATCACACGCGACCAGCGGAAGAAAGATTCCGGCGCAACCCTACCCGGCGCGCCAAATGTCGGATTTCGGGTTCCGGCAGACCCCTTGAGGTTCGAACACTGGGGTGCACGCGGAGATCTTTTCCCTACCAGCTCACGCGTTGATGGTTAGCAAGGGATCTAAACTAGGAAGAAGAACACACAAGGGACACGAGGTTTATACTAGTTCGGGCCACCATTGTGGTGTAATACCCTACTCTAGTTTGTGGTGTGGTGGATTGCCTCAGGGGCTGATGATGAACAGTATAAAGGAAAAACAGCCTCGCGAGGGGCTATTCTTGAGCTGGTGCGATGGACTGCTTGGGTGAGTCCAGTCGCTTCTCTCTCTCTCTCTCTCTCTGGTAGGTTCAACTCGTCTTGGTCCGTCCTTCTCTCTGTGGTGGCTAGTCCTATTTATAGAGGGAAGCCCTGGGCCTCTTCCCAAATAATGAGCAGGAAGGGCGCCAACAATTGGCCATTTTGAAGGGGAACATCTAGTACCCTTATCCTGACTAAAGTTGGTCTTTGGCTGCCAAAGGCTCTGACGGTGACGCCATCCAGGGCTCCACGATGACCTCCTTCATGCCGCTCTGCTAGTCTTGGTCTTGTCGCACCGAAGCGGTAACCTTTGCCTGATGCCTTGGCATGTGCTTGCCCCCTTTGCACCAAAAGGGGAAACGAGGACACTGCGCAGGCTGGCGCCCGCCTGATCTCGATCGTCATGGCCTGCGTCACGGGGCACCCTCGTGAGGTACCCTGCCTTGATCTCTCCGCCTCCTCGTGAGCCTGCCTGATGAGGCTGCTCCTGAGGAAGGTTCATGTCGTCCGCCCCACGAGGCTTGGCCCCTCGCGAGGGTCTTGAGCTTGAGCTGATGAAGCTGGGCCCCCACTTGGGCCACGCCGCAGGCAGGCAAGTCTGGGGACCCCCATTCCCAGAACACCGACAACGTCGACTGACGTGGGGGCTTCATTATCGCATTGCCGAACTACTTTGTCTCCTCGGCTGGACCGGGGGCTTCGCCTCGGCACTTCGGCACTGTCGTGCTATCACTTCATCAAGTTGAGCTTTTTGCTTGGGTATGTCACGACTGGCTTGGGGATTGGGACCTTGAGCTGCTACAAGCTCGGCCCACGTCACACCGAGCACATTAACCAGCTAAGTCACTTTCGTGCTCAAAAACATTGGTATTAAATTTTGTTCAGTTTGACCAAGTGTTATACTTTTTTGACAAAAACCCGTTTGTGGAAAACTTTCTTTATCAAAACCTCGTTTGTTACTAACAAATTCAAATACCCCATTTAGTTGGGGGCTTCCTTTATGAAGCCTTTCCTCTTGCGTATGATTATACTTGTATGGCTTCGTTCCTTATTCATGTATTACGCCACAATATGCACCATGTTGACTTAAGTGTTCCGCAAGCTAGGTTGCCTTGCTCCTGTGTTTACCCCTACATTCCCGATTGTTCGGCTAGGGAGTAAAGGGAGCACCTCTGCGATTGTCACGATCGGGTCATCCGAGCTCGGACCTCGGGACCGGTGAAGCAGCTAGCACTCTTATTGTTTTCAATCATGGTCGGCACACAACGGAACTCATGAGTACAAAAAATCTATTGCACAAGTATCATAGTAACAATGAGCAACCGAAGAAAGGTATCGGTGGGGGTACTATTTTCTTTGAAGATGTTTCTTACACTTCGTCAGTAATATAGCATAAGTTCCCTAAGCGCGCTTTGTCTGTTATAGCCTTATGGCCTGATTGCCTAGTTATCAGAAACACCGTCGATATTCTCGACAGGTGGGGTACATAACACTTTTCGGCCCTTAACCGAAGAGGGAGAAGCCGACGGTTGGTTAAGACGCGTTTAAAGTTCAAGTGAACACAGATATGATATAATTACTTCGGTACATACAATCATTATACATAAAATTCTTTTACCCAAGTCACTTGGCGGCTCTTAAATTAGTATGAGCCGTTTTTGTTAGTCGCTGCACAGTCTTTTTCTACCACTCCTTTCTCGACTCAGGTGTATGATCCATGGCCGGGTAGCCTGGTTTCTCTCTAAAGCCGCTCGCGTTTAGTTCACTAAACTGGCCTGAGAAACACTCCGCCTTCGGGATAGGGAGGTTGAAGCCGAAGGCTGGCCCAATTGAAGTCTAGAGACCATATGTGTCATGTCAAAGCACGACGAAAGTACAATTTTAAGACCAAATTCATATTGGCACAAAAACAGCTTGATTCAATCTAGATGAAAAGTTTTTTACCCATGTTTGTTGGCCTTTTTTTGAGCTTATAGCATCTTTCACCTACTTTTCGTTTCAGGAAGCGTTACATTCTCCGGTTGAGGTGTTCGGCGTGAAACTCTTTAATAAAACTACAGTTCGGCATCTTTCCTGCTGAACTCCACCTCGGTATTGTCGAAACATACATGACAGTTGAACTTGTTCCCGAGGAGGTACGATCCTAGGGTCGGCCATTTTGCCCAACCCAATTCTCCGGGGCTACTGCATTGACAATCCAATGCAGAAATCTTAAGTGCAATATAGTTTTCGGGGAGATTATGATCCTCAGGTTGGTCGGCCGCACCCAACCTGAGTCTCGAAGGACATTGCACACCACTTTTTGTGTCCCGAAGTATTCTGCCGAGCTAGGAGTTGATCCTCAGGCCGATTTTGCGAATCAACCTGAGTCTCAGGGGCTACTGGGATCAGCGGTCTTATGTCATCCTTCAGGTGCATCTCGGGTTTTAGACCGATACACACCTTGAGGGCTACTGGCTATATATCTCGGCAGAGAATAAATTGGACCAATCAAAAATATTGACAAAAAATCGGCCTACAGTCGGGGTGGTGCACCACCTCAGAAGAAGTCCGGCATAAAGCTCGGGCGCTAGTGGCTGGCTCCATAGAGGGCATTTCCAACAATAAGCTCGGCTAAACTCCTTCAACTTTTTTGAACCAAGGTGATCTATGACACCTCGGATATAGTCCGGCGTTGGAGCTCGGATACAGTCCGGCGTTGGAGCTCGGATACAGTCCGGCGTTGGAGCTTGGACATAGTCCGGCGTTGGAGCTCGGCTGTAACAATACTCTTCGCATACAGTCCGGCATTGGAGCTCGGATACTAATACGTCTCTAACGTATCTATAATTTTTTATTGTTCCATGCTATATTATACTCTGTTTTGGATGTTTAAAGGCCTTTATTATACACTTTTATGTTATTTTGGGACTAACCTATTAACCGGAGGCCCAGCCCAGAATTGCTGTTTTTTGCCTATTTCAGAGTTTCACAGAAAAAGAATATCAAACGGAGTCCAAACGGAATGAAACCTTCGGGAACGTGATTTTTGGAACAAACGTGAACCAGAGGACTTGGACCCTACATCAAGAAAGCAACCAGGAGGGCACGAGGTAGGGGGGCGTGCCTACCCCCCTGGGCGCGCCCTCCACCCTCGTGGGGCCCATGTTGCTCCATCGACGTACTTCTTCCTCCTATATATACCTACGTACCCCCAAACTACCAGATACGGAGCCAAAAACCTAATTTACCGCCGCAACCTTATGTACCCATGAGATCCCATCTTGGGGCCTTTTCCGGAGCTCCGCCGGAGGGGGCATTGATCATGGAGGGCTTCTACATCAACACCATAGCCTCTCTGATGATGTGTGAGTAGTTTACCTCAGACCTTCGGGTCCATAGTTATTAGCTAGATGGCTTCTTCTCTCTCTTTGGATCTCAATACAAAGTTCTCGACGATTCTCGTGGAGATCTATTCGATGTAATCTTATTTTGCGGTGTGTTTGTTGAGACCGATGAATTGTGGGTTTATGATCAAGTTTATCTATGAACAATATTTGAATTTTATCTGAATTCTTTTATGTATGATTGGTTATCTTTGCAAGTCTCTTTGAATTATCAGTTTGGTTTGTCCTACTAGATTGATCTTTCTTGCAATGGGAGAAGTGCTTAGCTTTGGGTTCAATCTTGCGGTGTCCTTTCCCAAAGTGATGAGGGGCAGCAAGGCACGTATTGTATTGTTGCCATCGAGGATAACAAGATGGGGTTTATATCATATTGCATGAGTTTATCCTCTACATCATGTCATCTTACTTAAAGCGTTACTCTGTTCTTTTGAACTTAATACTCTAGATGCATCTTTGGATAGCGTTCGATGTGTGGAGTAATAGTAGTAGATGCAGGCAGGAGTCGGTCTACTTGTCGCGGACGTGATGCCTATATACATGATCATACCTAGATATTCTCATAACTATGCTCAATTCTGTCAATTGCTCAACAGTAATTTGTTTACCCACCATAATACTTATGCTCTCGAGAGAAGCCACTAGTGAAACCTATGGCCCCGAGGTCTATTTTCCATCATATTAATCTCCCGTCAACAAGCTATTTATGACGCCGTTTATTTTGCTTTCTTTACTTTTAGTCTTTATCATAAAAATACCAAAAATATTATCTTATCATATCTATCAGATCTCACTTTCGTAAGTGACCGTGAAGGGATTGACAACCCCTTTATTGCGTTGGTTGCGAGGATTTTATTTGTTTGTGTAGGTGCGAGGGACTCGTGCATGGCCTCCTACTGGATTGATACCTTGGTTCTCAAAACTGAGGGAAATACTTACGCTGCTTTCTTGCATCACCCTTTCCTCTTCAAGGAAAACCAACGCAGATCTCAAGAGGTAGCAAGAAGGATTTCTGGCGCCATTGCCGGGGAGTCTACACAAAAGTCAACATACCAAGTACCCATCACAAACCCTTATCTCCCGCATTACATTATTTGCCATTTGCCTCTCGTTTTCCTCTCCCCCACTTCACCCTTGCTGTTTTATTCGCCCTTGTTTTTCCGTTCGCCTCTTTTTCTTTGCATGCTTCTTGTTTGCTCATGTGTTGTATCGCTTGCTTGTATGGCTAGTTCCCTATCTTCTCCGCTGTCTCCCGAGAATGAAGTTCTTAATTTTAAGCAAAGGGAGGGAGAAAATCTAAAAGACGCTTGGTATAGAATTTGCAATGCTCAAAATAGATCTACCAGGAAGCAATCTACTTCCGTTCTTCTCCGCAATTTTTATGTAGGCACTACTCCTTGGTACAGATATATCCTTGATACCATTACCGGAGGGAATTTCTTGGGTAGCCATACTTTTGATTCTTATAATGCTATGATAGATTTGTTTGGCTCACCACCTCTTTTGGTTAATGGAACTATGTTAACTTTGGAGCATGTAATGCAAAGACTTGAAATTATTGAAAATAAAGTTGCTACCGTAGAGTTAATTGAAAATTTGGATAAAAAGATTCCCAACCAAATTACCCAATATGGATCTAAAGTAGGAGTCACTTTGAAAAATATTAAGGAGAAGGAACCCATAGTTAATGAAAGAGTAAATCAGGATTCCACTAGAATCGATAAACTTGAGGGTATCTTACCAACTTGGGAACCGCTTTTTCTTCCGTAAATAATACTCCAAGTCCTCCAACTAAAATTGCCAATATGTATGTTCCTAAAAATAAGGGTGAATCCTCTAGTAAGGAAACTGCGGATCTCAAATCTATAAGTATTCATCCCAATCTTTTTGCTATCATTAAGGAACCATTTGCTACAAATGAATTTTTCGATTTTGTGCCTAGAAGTTTGATAATTAATAAAAAGAAATAAACTCCTAAGGGTGATAGATATCTCATTGAAGAATTGCCTACCGAAGATGGCAATACCTAGATCTATCCTTTCTATTATGCCTAGCTAGGGGCGTTAAACGATAGCGCTTGTTGGGAGGCAACCCAATTTATTTTTTGTTTTTTGCTTTTTTCTTCTGTTTAGGAATAAATATTTGATCTAGCCTCTGGTTAGATGTGTTTTTATGTTTTAATTAGTGTTTGTGCCAAGTTTAACCTATAGGATCTTCTTGGATGATAGTTATTTGATCTTGCTGAAAATTCCAGAAACTTTCTGTTCACAAACATAATTGTTAAAAATCACCAAAACATGATAAAATATTGATTCAAATTTCTGCTGATCAATAAACAAATTATCTAGGTCTTCCTATGTTGGCTGAATTTTTGGAGTTCCAGAAGTTTGCGTTAGTTACAGATTACTACAGACTGTTCTGTTTTTGACAGATTCTGTTTTTCGTGTGTTGTTTGCTTATTTTGATGAATCTATGGCTAGTAAAATAGTTTATAAACCATAGAGAAGTTGGAATACAGTAGGTTTAACACCAATATAAATAAATAATGAGTTCATTACAGTACCTTGAAGTGGTGTTTTGTTTTCTTTCGCTAACGGAGCTCACGAGATTTTCTGTTAAGTTTTGTGTTGTGAAGTTTTCAAGTTTTGGGTAAAAGATTTGATGGATTATGGAACAAGGAGTGGAAAGAGCCTAAGCTTGGGGATTACCATGGCACCCCAGGATAATCTAAGGACACCTAAAAGCCAAAGCTTGGGGATTCCCCGGAAGGCATCCCCTCTTTCATCTACTTTCATCGGTAACTTTACTTGGAGCTATATTTTTATTCACCACATGATATGTGTTTTGCTTGGAGCGTATTGTATGATTTGAGTCTTTATTTGTTAGTTTGCCACACTCATCCTTGCTGTACACACCTTTTGAGAGAGATACACATGATTCAGAATTTTTTAGAACACTCCATGTGCTTCACTTATATATTTTGAGTTATATAGTTTTGCTCTAGTGCTTCACTTATATCTTTTAGAGCACGGTGGTGGATTTGTTTTATAGAAACTATTGTTCTCTCATGCTTCACTTAGATTATTTTGAGAGTCCTACAAAACAGCATTGTAATTTGCTTTAATTATGATAGGCATTCAGGATTAGTAAAAAAAATCATAAGAGTGTGTTGAATACTATGAGAAGTTTGATACTAGATAATTGTTTTGAGATATAAAGATGGTGATATTAGAGTCATGCTAGTTGAGTAGTTTTGAATTTGAGAAATACTTGTGTTAAAGTTTGTGATTCCCGTAGCATGCACGTATGGTGAACCGTTATGTGATGAAGTCGGAGCATGATTTATTTATTGATTATCTTCCTTGTGAGTGGCGGTCGGGGACGAGCGATGGTCTTTTCCTACCAATCTATCCCCCTAGGAGCATGCGCGTAATACTTTGCTTTGATAACTTGTAAATTTTTGCAATAAGTATATGAGTTCTTTATGACTAGTGTTGAGTCCATGGATTATACGCACTTTCTTCCTTCCACCATTGCTAGCCTCTCTAATACCGTGCACTTTTCGCCGGTATCATACACCCACCATATACCTTCCTCAAAACAGCCACCATACCTACCTATTATGGCATTTCCATAGCCATTTTGAGATATATTGCCATGCAACTTACCACCGTTCCGTTTATTATGACACGCTCCATCATTGTCATATTGCTTTGCATGATCATGTAGTTGACATTGTATTTGTGGCAAAGCCACCGTTCATAATTCTTTCATACATGTCACTCTTGATTCATTGCATATCCCGGTACACCGCCGGAGGCATTCACATAGAGTCATATTTTGTTCTAAGTATTGAGTTGTAATTGTTGAGTTGTAAGTAAATAAAAGTGTGATGATCATCATTTTTAGAGCATTGTGCCAAGTGAGGGAAGGATGAGGGAGACTATGATTCCCCCACAAGTCGGGATGAGACTCCGGACTAAAAAAAAGAGGCCATAAAAAAGAGAAAAGGCCCAAATAAAAAATGAGAGAAAATGAGAGAAGGGACAATGTTACTATCCTTTTACCACACTTGTGCTTCAAAGTAGCACCATGATATTCATGATAGAGAGTCTCCTATGATATCACTTTCATATACTAGTGGGAATTTTTCATTATAGAACTTGGCTTGTATATTCCAATGATAGGCTTCCTCAAAATGCCCTAGGTCTTTGTGAGCAAGCGAGTTGGATGCACACCCACTTAGTTCCTTTGTTGAGCTTTCATATACTTATAGCTCTAGTGCATCCGTTGCATGGCAATCCCTACTCACTCACATTGATATCTATTAATGGGCATCTCCATAGCCCGTTGATACGCCTAGTTCATGTGAGACTATCTTCTCCTTTTTTTATCTTCTCCGCAACCACCATTCTATTCCACATATAGTGCTATGTCCATGGCTCACACTCATGTATTGCGTGAAGATTGAATAAGTTTGAGAAGACCAAAAGTATGAAACAATTGCTTGGCTTGTCATCGGGGTTGTGCATGATTTAAATACTTTGCGTGGTGAAGATAGAGCATAGCCAGACTATATGATTTTGTAGGGATAACTTTCTTTGGCCATGTTATTTTGAGAAGACGTAATTGCTTAGTTAGTATGCTTGAAGTATTATTATTTTTATGTCGATATTAAACTTTTGTCTTGAATCTTCCGGATCTGAATACTCATACCACAACTAAGAGAATTACATCGAAATTATGCTAAGTAGCATTCCACATCAAAAATTTTGTTTTTATCATTTACCTACTCGAGGACGAGCAGGAATTAAGCTTGGGGATGCTTGATACGTCTCCAATGTATCTATAATTTTTTATTGTTCCATGCTATATTATATTCTGTTTTGGATGTTTAATGGGCTTTATTATACACTTTTATGTTATTTTGGGACTAACCTATTAACCGGAGGCCCGCCCGTAATTGTTGTTTTACCTATTTGAGTTTAGCGAGAAAAAGAATATCAAGCGGAGTCCAAGCGGGATGAAACCTTGGAACGTGATTTTTGGAGCTAACGTGATCCGAGACGACTTGGACCCTCGTCAAGAAAGCAACCAAGAGGGCACGAGGTAGGGGCGCGCCTACCCCTGGCGCGCCCTCCACCTCGTGGGGCCCATGTTGCTCCACCGACGTACTTCTTCCTCCTATATATACCTCGCACCCCAAACTACGGATCACGGAGCCAAAAACCTAATTCCACCGCCGCAACCTTCTGTACCCGTGAGATCCCATCTTGGGGCCTTTTCCGGAGCTCTGCCGGAGGGGCATTGATCACAGAGGGCTTCTACATCAACACCATAGCCTCTCCGATGATGTGTGAGTAGTTTACCTCAGACCTTCGGATCCATAGTTATTAGCTAGATGGCTTCTTCTCTCTCTTTGGATCTCAATACAAAGTTCTCCATGATTCTCTTGGAGATCTATTCGATGTAATCTTCTTTTGCGGTGTGTTTGTTGATACCGATGAATTGTGGGTTTATGATCAAGTTTATCTATGAACAATATTTGAATCTTCTCTGAATTCTTTTATGTATGATTGGTTATCTTTGCAAGTCTCTTCGAATTATCAGTTTGGTTTGGCCTGCTAGATTGATCTTCCTTGCAATGGGAGAAGTGCTTAGCTTTGGGTTCAATCCTGCGGTGTCCTTTCCCAGTGACAATAGGGGCAGCAAGGCACGTACTGTATTATTGCCATCGAGGATAACAAGATGAGGTTTATATCATATTGCATGAGTTTATCCCTCTACATCATGTCATCTTACTTAAAGTGTTACTCTGTTCTTTTGAACTTAATACTCTAGATGCATGCTGGATAGCGGTCGATGTGTGGAGTAATAGTAGTAGATGCAGGCAGGAGTCAGTCTACTTGTCACGGACGTGATGCCTATATACATGGTCATACCTAGATATTCTCATAACTATGCTCAATTATGTTTTCTGTCAATTGCTCAACAGTAATTTGTTTACCCACCATAATACTTATGCTCTCGAGAGAAGCCACTAGTGAAACCTATGGCCCCCGGGTCTATTTTCCATCATATTAATCTCCCGTCAACAAGCTATTTCTGACGCCGTTTATTTTGCTTTCTTTACTTTTAGTCTTTGTCATAGAAATACCAAAAATATTATCTTATCATATCTATCAGATCTCACTTTCGTAAGTGATCGTGAAGGGATTGACAACCCCTTTATTGCGTTGGTTGCGAGGATTTTATTTGTTTTTGTAGGTGCGAGGGACTCGTGCGTGGCCTCCTAATGGATTGATACCTTGGTTCTCAAAAACTGAGGGAAATACTTACGTTGCTTTACTGCATCACCCTTTCCTCTTCAAGGGAAAACCAATGCAGTGCTCAAGAGGTAGCAAATACATTCCAGCGTTGGAGCTTGGAAGCAGTCCGGTGTTGGTGCTCGGCTGCAAAAGATACCTTGAATGCAGTCCGGCATTGGAGCTCGGACGCAAGAGGACGCTGCCGCCCGGGAACAAATTCAAACTCGAGGTGTGGCATAAAAATAAAAAGGCATTGATAAAGGCCGGAAACTTAAAAGGGGCTCCTCGGATACCCGACGTGTAAACTCTTAGGATGCACTTCGGTGATCCTCAAGACCGAAGATGAGAAGATTTGTTGAACCAGTTTTCAAGACCGACGACCGAAGATGAAGAACCGTTCGGAAGAATCGAGGAGCGTCCCCAATTTGAAGACCAGTTCAGGGGGCTACTGACAGTGTCCTGGACTAGGGGGTACTCACCACGTCGTCTCCCGACCAGCTGAATTGGGCCGAGGACCCCCCATGGCGGTTCCCTCATGGGCCACTACGGGCAGCCCATGCCGCATACAAGGAAGATCCCACGAGACTTGGTGTAGCGACCAGACCCAAATGGATCCGATCTACGTGCTCGGTGTCATCCTGGATCGAGAATGCCGACACCACACATGCTTGAAGGATTTATTGCGAGTAGCAATCACACACTTATTACATCGTTGTCCACAAGGGAACTTATTACAATAATATGGCTTAAGGCCATCTAATAATAACAGCGAAGGCTTGGAAGATAAGCGAGTCCATCAACTCCAACGGCATCACCGAGTATAGAACCACGACCTAACACCTTACTCGTCGTTCGAAAAGTCTGCAGCGTGAAAGTTGCAGCCAGCAACGGGTCACACATGGAATATCTGGCAATGTAACACATAAGATAAATGAAGGAATAAGCCTATACTACATGCATATATGGCTGGTGGTAAGGCTCTCTGATTACATTTGCATAAAGCTGATTTTTCCCTACATCAAAGGAATAGTTTTATTTAACTATCGTGGTGGTTGTTAAACATTGAGAATGGTTGACAGATCCTCAATCCCAATTAAAAGTACTCATCAAAACCCAACAACTTTTATTAGAGGTAACATGTTGAGATTCACATGATATTCAATTACGGATACTCAAAACGTCCATAACCGGGGACACGGCTAATCATGATTAGTTTATACACTCTGCGAGAGGTTTGCACTTTTCCCCACAAGACTCGATCGCCTCCGCTTGGTTCTCGCACTTCATGGTGTTTGAGAAGCGGATGGCCGAGACATAGTCTTTCGAAGCGCTAGCACCTTACATGTGGGTAGACCGTACCAACCTACATCCCCTACATCAGCTAGCCTACCCGTAAGAGTTCGCACAACTTAGTCAACTACGCCAGAGCCCATAATTGGCTTGTGGCTGCACACGGAAGTTTCGGTTTGAATAATCTTATGATCCCTTAGAGCACAGGTGGCGGTCCAAGAAATCTGAGCAAGTCTGATAGAAACCAGGTGCCTCAATCCACCCAGATGTGTGTTTAGGTTGCCACCTTAGATAAACCATTAATTAACAATCTCACATCTGTCATGGATATTCACTCACCCAATCCACGTCTACTAGCATAGCATGGCGTAATAAGCAAACGTAGAAGTAACTCCCAAGGTTTCATAAGTAAAACAGGTTATAGGTACTACCTCAATCTACTTCCCATCCCACAATTTAATTAGATCCTAATCATTCAAGTGTTTGAGGAATAGATCTAATGCATAAAAACTGGGTATGAGAAGAGTATGATCAAAGTGTTACTTGCCTTGCTGATGATCCGCGAGACCTAGAGATTTGAAGTAACAAGCGGCGCACTCCGGGTGATCTAACGCAGACAAACAACAAGCATACAATAAGTACTCATCTAATGCACAGGGAAATCTCGAATAAAAGATCTAACCAGAAAGTTCAACTTAAGAACCCTGGTTGCAAAAGAATCGAATCGAAATAAACATCGAAAGTCGAAACTCGAGAGAGAACGACTCGGTTTTGCAAATCTGAAACTAGGTCAAAATTTCACAGTAGGAAAACTCTGTGAAAGTAGGTTAGTCGAACGGCGGTTTCGTTCTGAAACTCCAGCGCTTGAATCACCTAATTCCGATAAGCGAGCGAGAAATAAAACAGATTTGAAAATCGGATCTCAAATCGAATCGAAAAATAACGGATTAAATCCGATTAAAAGAAAAACGACGAGCGGTTTAAATAGCGGACGTTAGTTAACGAACGAATCCAACGAACACGTTCATTGAAGCGAGCGGTTCGGTGAGCGTTCGTTAAATAAGAAAACCGAAAAAATAAAACCAATCTAGGGTTTTTAAAAAAACCGAACATTTAAAAAAACGGATCGGTTTATTAGGGGAAAACCGGATCGGGCGGGGCTACCTCCGGTGATCGCCGGCGGGCTCCGGCTCGGGCTAGGGGTCGGCGGCGGGCTAGGAGGGTCGGCGGGTCGGCGGGACTCCGGCGGCGAGGTGGCGGGACTCGGCGTCGGCGAGGGCAATGCGGCGTTCGGCTTGGCGCGGCTGGGCTTAAGCGCGCGTGGTGTCGGTGAGAGTGAGAGGGGGGGGAGCGGTTATAAAGGGAGAGGGCGCCGGGTGGCTTGGGGAGGGGTAAGGGAGGCCGGGTCGAGTCGGCTCGGGCGGCGGTGGCGTCTTGGCGGCGGGCTCAGGGAGGGAGAGGAGGCGGCGGCGTGGGCAGGGCGGCCGGGCAGTGGGCCTCGGCCGGGAAGCGTTTTTTTAATAAAATTAAACAAAACGAATTAAATAAAATACCAAATGAATTCAATTAAATAAAACAAATTTTCCCGACTCCTAAAATGAGTCGAACAAAATGAACTTTAAAAGCAGCAAACATGCGTAAATTTTAAAATGCTCATTTTGCCTAAGCAAAATAAATCTTTCAAAACCAAATTTGATTTATTTATAAAATCTTCATTTTCCTAATTGTTGGGAAAGTCATATTATTCCCTCTCTTTAATATTTTTATAGGAAAAACTTTATGAAGATAATTAAATAAATCCAAATGATCCTATTTTCAAAATTTGAGAAATCCCAAATATGAAAATAATGAAACTTCAACTCTCTCCGAGGGTCCTTGAGTTGCGTGAAATTTCTAGGATCGAAAAATGCGAGAAAATATGATATGCATGATGACCTAATGTATAACATTCCAAATTGAAAATTTGGGATGTTACATACCTACCCTTAAGATGAATCTAGCCCTCGAGATTCGGGTTAACTAGAAAATAGGTGAGGTGGTCTTTAAGCAAAACTTCCTCTCTTTCCTGGTGGCTTCATCCTCGGTGTGGTGGCTCCAATGAACTTTGCAAAACTTGATAACCTTGCTGCGGGTAACTCTGCTGGCATAATCGAGAATCTTAACCGGTTTTTCCTCATATGTCAAGTCATCCTTCAACTGAATGGCTTCCAGTGGCACTGTGTCTCTTAACGGTACCTCTGCTATCTCGGGGTGACATTTCTTCAACTGAGAAACATGGAATACATCATGAACTCCTGACAGTCCTTCTGGCAATTCCAATTTATACGCAACTTCTCCCATGCGTTGCAAAATCTTATACGGTCCAACGAAACGGGGTGCTAACTTTCCTTTCACTCCAAAACGCTTAACTCCTCGAAGCGGGGACACTCTGAGATATACTCTGTCTCCAACTTCATACTCAATCGCTTTGCGCTTTGAATCGGCATAGCTCTTTTGTCTGGACTGGGCTACCTTGAGCCTGTCTCGAATTAACTTAACTTTCTGTTCAGACTCCTTAATTAAATCTGGTCCAAACAACTGACGATCTCGAGTTTCGTCCCATGACAACGGTGTCCTGCACCTTCTTCCATACAAAGCCTCGAAGGTGCCATCTTCAAGCTGGTTTGGTAACTGTTGTTGTAGGAAAATTCTGCATCTGACAAATTATCATCCTAGCTAGATCCATAATCTAGTGCACAAGCTCTCGACATATCCTCCAAAATCTGATTGACTCTCTCGGTCATCCATCGGTTACGTGGGTGGAAAGCTGTCTTTGAATTCAATCGGGTTCCCAATGTTTCATGCAACTGGTTCCAAAATTTGAAGTAAACTGGGCTCCTCTATCCGATACGATGCTCCTCGGAACTCCGTGTAAACACACAATTCTGGTCATGTATATCTTCGCCAACTTAGCACTGCTATAGGTAGTCTTGATCGGAATGAAATGAGCTACCTTTGTCAAGCGATCGACTATGACCCAAATCGAGTCATATCCTGAGCGGGTCTTTGGCAAACCTGTGATGAAATCCATGCCTAGTTTATCCCACTTCCATTCGGTATCGGCAGCGGTTGTAACAATCCTGCTGGCTTCGATGCTCGCCTTCACTTTCGACATACGTCATGAAACTGCTACATACTCCGCAATATCCTTCTTCATTCCGGTCCACCAGAAAATATTCTTCAAATCCAAATACATCTTGGTATTTCCTGGGTGAATCGAATAAGGTGAATCATGGGCTTCTTGTAAAATCAACTTCCTGATCTCTGGGTCATTTGGCACATAAACACGGTCTTCAAACCATAGGGTATCGTGCTCATCCTCACGAAATCCTTTAGCTTTTCCTTTGCTCATTTTCTCCTTTATAGAGGCAACTTCCTTATCTGCCTTTTGGGCTTCTCTGATTTTGTCCATTAGTGTCGACTGAATCTCCAATGCTGCTACATAGCCTCTCGGAACTATTTCCAAACATAGCTCTCGAAGGTCCTCGGCTAACTCATTGGGTATTCCTCCCATCATTAGGGTATTGACGTGGCTCTTACGGCTCAATCGTCGGCTACAACATTAGCCTTTCCGGGTGATAATGCAATCTCATATCATAATCCTTGATTAGCTCTAACCATCTCCTTTGTCTCGAGATTCAATTCATACGTGTGAAGATGTACTTCAAACTCTTGTGATCCGTATATACTTCACAATGATTTCCAATGAGAAAATGTCTCCACGTCTTCAAGGCATGCACAACGGCTGCTAACTCCAAATCATGAGTGGCATAATTCAACTCATGGGGCTTAAGTTGTCGTGAAGCATACGAAACAACTCTTCCTTCCTGCATAAGCACGGCTCCAAGTCCTCGACGTGAAGCGTCGCAATACACCTCATAATCCTTAGTCTGATCTGCAATATCAAAACTGGTGAGGTAACCAATCTTTTCTTCAACTCCTGAAAACTTGCCTCGCAGTCCTCAGTCCATATGAATTTGTTTTCCTTCTTCAACAATTCTGTCATAGGCTTTGCAATTCTTGAGAAATTCTCAATGAATCTTGGTAGTATCCTGCGAGTCCAAGGAAACTCGAATCTCTCCAACTGTCGTTGGTGCTTCCCATTTGGTTCGGTCTCAACTTTTGTGGGGTCAACTGCTATCCCTTCTCCGGATATAACATGTCCGAGAAATCCAACTTCCTTTAGCCAAAACTCACATTTGCTGAACTTGGCATACAAGCTGGTGTTCCTCGGTTTCTCCAAAACCAATCGCAATGTTCCTTGTGTTCCTCTTCATTCTTGAGAAAATCAAAATATCATCAATGAACACCACGACGAACTTATCCAAAAACTCCATAAACACTTTGTTCATCAGGTTCATGAAATAGGCTAGTCGTTAGTCAGTCCAATTGACATAACGGTATACTCATACAGATCCATATCTCGTGGTAAATGCTGTCTTGGGTATATCTTGCTCCCGAATCTTCAATCGATGGTACCACGATCGCAAGTCGATCTTAGAAAACACTTTGGCTCCTTGCAAGCGATCAAACAGATCATTTATCATAGGTAGTGGGTACTTGTTCTTGATTGTTACTTCATTCAATCCACGGTAATCAACAACCATTCTCAACGATCCATCCTTCTTCTCCACTAACAAAGCGGGTGATCCCCAAGGTGAAGAACTTGGGCGAATAAAACCTTTATCCAATAGTTCCTTAATCTGCTTCTTGATTTCCGCTAAATCCTTTGCGGGCATCTGTCTGACGGTCGCTCGATATCGGGCCTGTTCACGCAACAGCTCGATCAAAATTCAATGTCCCTATCCGGTGGCATTCACGGCAACTCTTAGGAAATACATCAGATAATCCTTCACCACCGTACTTCTTCCCGTACCACTCGATAAGCAATTAACTTGTGCTCTCCTCGGCTCGTGCCGTGATACATACTTAATCCTTCTTCCTTCTGGTGTGGTGAGCAAAATTGACCTTGTGGTACAATCTATGTTTCCTCCATACTTTGATAACCAATCCATTCCTAATATCACATCCAATCCTTGGGATTCCGAACTATTAGGTGCGAGGGAAAACATAGTGTCCAATCCTTAGTGGCAGTCGATCACACCATTTACTAGCCATGTACTCTGCTCCGGGTGAGGTTACTAGCATGGGTGACCTAAGGGCTTGGGTCGGTAACTTGTACTTATCCACAAATCCCCTTGATATGTATGAATGCGATGCACCAGTATCGAAAAGAACAATTGCAGTAAATGACTTAACCAAAAACTTACCGATTACTGCATCGGGCTGATCTTCAACCTCCTCCACATCAATGTGGTTCACCTGTCCCCTGTTGAAAGGGTTGGGCTTCTTTCCAGAGCTTCCATTGCCATTTCCATTACGCCTTCGGGCATCATTTGCATAGTGCCCGATCTTGCGGCACTTAAAGCAAGTAATGTGACTCAGTCTACCTTGGATGGTGTTGACGGGTTGGTGCGGTTCTGTCCATTGCTTCCTCCATTCCGTTCCCATTCTTGGTGCCATTATGGTTATCTGAATTACCTCCTCCATGGGTATCTGAAACTGAATTCCTGATTTAGGGGTATAACGAGGCTTCTGCCGGGGATCGAGTTATACTTCCCTTGTCCATACTTCCGCTTGCAGTTCTCAATTCTGTCTGCTTTCCTTCAATCATGAGAGCTCGGTCTACTAACTCCTGGTAGTTGTTGAAACTTGCTACCATCAACGGCATCTGAACTCATCATTCAGTCCTTCTAGAAACTTCTCTGTTTAGCTGCATCCAGTAGCAACGTCATCCGGGGCATAACGTGCTAACTTGCTAAAATCATCCACGTCTTGCCAACAGTCCTTCCTCCTTGGCGTAAGTTGCGAAACTCACGCTTCTTCATGGCCATGGCTCCTGCTGAAACATGGGCGGTCTGGCTTCTTGGCTGGGTCCCATGTGGCGGTGTCTCACGGGTAAGTGGCTGTGAAATTCTCCCACCATGTTCTGCGGGTCCTTCAAGCTGATGTGCTGCAAACTTCACTCTTTCACCATCTGCATCCTGCAGTGGTCAGCTCCTTCCTATCTTGCGGAGCCACCATCCGCCACAATCGGCTCGGTCTTTCTTTGGAATACACCGGCGGATTCAGTCTAAGGAAACGAGTCAGATGATCCGCAGGTGGTGGTGGTGGCGGTGGGTTGTTGTTGTTGTTGTTGTTGTTGTTGTTGTTGTTCTGCACCAATGTTTGAATCAGGGTATTCTGCTGCTGGATCAATTGGGTGATCTCTGGCGGGAAAACGAATCCGGGGTCGCGTCTCGGAGGCATCTGATGGGTTTAGAAAAGGAGAGAAAAGTAGAATAGAATGAGGTCTAAGGGAATCACTACCCAAATGCACATGAGCAAAAACACACAAAATCACTTCATTCAATCAAACAAGGGCTTACAACGATCTAACTATCGCAAAAGTGCGTGTGCTATAATGTTTACATGGAGGGAAATACTACTAATATGTGGGGGACTTCTACTAATTTGAACCGGTGGAAGACTCCATGATGTCTGCTCCAGCTTCGTCTTCAAAGTCGGGTTCACTTGGATCCGAATCGGTGTCGTCGATGTTAATGTAGTCGCTTGGGTATTCGACATACTGGTCTTCATTCCTGAGTGCCAACTTCTTCTTGAGTTCTTCGATCTCGTACTTAAGATCATTATTGTGTCTTGCCGAGCTACGATCTCGTCCATGTAGTCCTTGCGTGTAGTCTTTAGTTCTTCTTCGGTTTGATGATCCTTCCTTTGTCTTCGCAACTCCAACATATCATTGCACATTTGGTTCTCTGGCGTCGAATGTGCTGATTTAACTCTGGATGAATGCTGCAATGGATCTATCCTTCTTGGTGTTGACGACGTCCCGCTTGTCATCTCGGCGTCCGCAAATCTGGTAGATGGTATCCTTGAGGTCTTCTTGATAAACTTCCCCAATCGTCCCATGGTGATGTGAGCTGCCATGCTCTTTCCTGACTCAAGTGGGTGCACTAAAACACTATCTATAGGCTTGGTGATTGGGGCGAATGTCCTTCCCGAACGTGAGCATGAATCTTCCAAATAGCGCTCCTCTTGAGCAGAGTGGCGTTGAAAGTCCCGTGAAGCTTGGTAGTCCAATGTTTAGGTACTTAGTAACTTCCTTCAAGTGAAATCCAAAAGGTGTGCCTTCATCCGGTTGGGTGTACTTGATCTTCGCGTCCGTCATCCTAAAGAGAGTAGAAAAGATGAGGAGTTAGAAAATGGGAAGAGAGTAGTGATCTATGGCTTTAACTTAGTGGTCGTGTCCTACAGTCAGCGTGTGCTCTGATACCATTCTCTGTAGCGACCAGACCGAATGGATCCAGTCTACGTGCTCGGTGTCATCCTGGATCGATGTCTTGACACCACACAAGAAGGATTTATTGCGAGTAGCAATCACACACTTATTACATCGTTGTCCACAAGGGAACTTATTACAATAATATGGCTTAAGGCCATCTAATAATAATAGCGGAAGGCTTGGAAGATAAGCGAGTCCATCAACTCCAACGGCATCACTGAGTATAGAACCACGACCTAACACCTTACTGTCGTTCGAAAAGTCTCGCAACATGAAAGTTGCAGCCAAAACAGGTCAGCACATGGAATATCTTGGCAATGTAACACATAAGAGAAATGAAGGAATAAGCCTATACTACATGCATATATGGCTGGTGGTAAGGCTCTCTGATTACATTTGCATAAAGCTGATTTTTCCCTACATCAAAGGAATAGTTTTATTTAACTATCATGGTGGTTGTTAAACATTGAGAATGGTTGACACATCCTCAATCCCAATTAAAAGTACTCATCAAAACCCAACAACTTTTATTAGAGGTAACATGTTGAGATTCACATGATATTCAATTACGGATACTCAAAACGTCCATAACCGGGGACACGGCTAATCATGATTAGTTTATACACTCTGCAGAGGTTTATGCACTTTTCCCCACAAGACTCGATCGCCTCCGCTTGGTTCTCGCACTTCATGGTGTTTGAGAAGCGGATGACCGAGACATAGTCTTTCAGAAGCGCTAGCACCTTACATGTGGGTAGACCGTACCAACCTACATCCCCTACATCAGCTAGCCTACCCGTAAGAGTTCGCACAACTTAGTCAACTACGCCAGAGCCCATAATTGGCTTGTGGCTGCACACGGAAGTTTCAGCTTGAATAATCTTATGATCCCTTAGAGCACAGGTGGCGGTCCAAGAAATCTGAGCAAGTCTGATAGAAACCAGGTGCCTCAATCCACCCAGATGTGTGTTTAGGTTGCCACCTTAGATAAACCATTAATTAACAATCTCACATCTGTCATGGATATTCACTCACCCAATCCACGTCTACTAGCATAGCATGGCGTAATAAGCAAACGTAGAAGTAACTCCCAAGGTTTCATAAGTAAAACAGGTAATAGGTACTACCTCAATCTACTTCCCATCCCACAATTTAATTAGATCCTAATCATGCAAGTGTTTGAGGAATAGATCTAATGCATAAAAACTGGGTATGAGAAGAGTATGATCAAAGTGTTACTTGCCTTGCTGATGATCCGCGAGACCTAGAGATTCGAAGTAACAAGCGGCGCACTCCGGGTGATCTAACGCAGACAAACAACAAGCATACAATAAGTACTCATCTAATGCACAGGGAAATCTCGAATAAAAGATCTAACCAGAAAGTTCAACTTAAGAACCCTGGTTGCAAAAGAATCGAATCGAAATAAACATCGAAAGTCGAAACTCGAGAGAGAACGACTCGGTTTTGCAAATCTGAAACTAGGTCAAAATTTCACAGTAGCAAAACTCTGTGAAAGTAGGTTAGTCGGAACGGCGGTTTCGTTACGAAACTCCAGGCACTTGAATCACCTGATTCCGATAAACGAGCGAGAAATAAAACAGATTTGAAAATCGGATCTGAAATCGAATAAGAAAAATAACGGATTAAATCCGATTAAAAGAAAAACGACGAACGG
Source organism: Aegilops longissima (assembly GCA_021605205.1). NCBI lineage: Eukaryota > Viridiplantae > Streptophyta > Magnoliopsida > Poales > Poaceae > Aegilops > Aegilops longissima. The sequence continues at coordinate 178,382,632 of CM038680.1, read as the reverse complement.
TTTAAATAACGGACGTTCGTTAACAGAACGAACCCAACGAACACGTTCATTGAAACGAACGGTTCGGTGAACGTTCGTTAAATAAGAAAACCGAAAAAAATAAAACCAATCTAGGGTTTTTTTAAAACCGAACATCTTTTTTTTTTAGAAAAACCGGATCGGTTTATTAGGGGAAAACCGGATCGGGGCGGGGCTACCTCCGGTGATCGCCGGCGGGGCTCCGGGCGGCGGGCTAGGGGTCGGCGGTGGGGTCGGGAGGCGGCGGGTCGTGGCGGGACTCAGCGTCGAGAGGATGGCGGCGGCGGCGTTCGTGGCGGCGGCTCGGCTTGGGCTTGGTGAGGGCGGGCGGGTCGAGGTGAGGGAGAGGGGGGCGGCGGGTTATAAAGGGAGAGGGCGCCGGTGGCTTGGGGAGGGTAAGGAGGCGGGTCGGAGCCGGACTCGGCGGCGGCGGTGGCGTCTTGTGGCGGCGGCTCCATGTGAGGAGAGAGGAGGCGGCGGGGCGCTGGGCGGGCGGCTGGGCAGGCTGGGCCTCGGCCCGGGGCGTTTTTTTAAATAAAATTAAACCAAACGAATTAAATAAAATACCAAATGAATTCCGATTTAAATAAAACAAATTTTCCCGACTCCTAAAAATGAGTCGAACAAAATGAACTTTAAAAGCAGCAAACATGCGTAAATTTTAAAATGCTCATTTTGCCTAAGCAAAATAAATCTTTCAAAACCAAATTTGATTTATTTATAAAATCTTCATTTTTCCTAATTGTTGGGAAAGTCATATTATTCCCTCTCTTTAATATTTTTATAGGAAAAACTTTATGAAGATAATTAAATAAATCCAAATGATCCTATTTTCAAAATTTGAGAAATCCCAAATATGAAAATAATGAAACTTCCAACTCTCTCCGAGGGTCCTTGAGTTGCGTGAAATTTCCTAGGATCGGAAAAATGCGAGAAAATATGATATGCATGATGACCTAATGTATAACATTCCAAATTGAAAATTTGGGATGTTACACTTGGGCGCACAAGACGAGGCTCTCCTAAACCCTAGGCCTCTGGTGTGTTATATAAACCAAGGCTAGGCTAGTCAATAGACAATCTAATATTCATTACTACATTCTCGTGGCAGACATATGTACTCTGTACTACACCCATATGAGTACAATCAAAAGCAGGACGTAGGGTTTTACCTCCATCAAGAGGGCCCGAACCTGGGTAAAACGTGTGTCCATTTTACCATCGCTCCAAGACGCCTAGCTTAGGACCCCTACTACGAGATATGCGGATATAGAACCGATAGTGATCCATCGGAATAAGTTGCTAGGCTCCACTGAGTATATGGGTCCTACTCGTCCTCATGCTCGTGAATAAAATTTTCAAGTATAGGTGGTGGAATGTTCACAGGAGCTTGGAAACACAAGAAGGTTAATTAGTAAAGGGAAACTAGCTAACCTGCATGCATGTGTATGAAACAATTATAATTATGGTGGAAGACAAACGTACTAAAATCATGATGATTCCATGCAAAAACAGTGCCACGAGTGGTGGCAGCAAACACAAGACCCTCGTATTGAATTGCATCACAGTACTCATCCATGTATAGAAATTGATTTTTGAGCAATATCCATCGAGTCGAACCATGAGGGACGACAACAAGCTTGTCGAAGATAGCGACAACATAAGCATTCATATAACCCCAAGAGCGGTTGGGAACTCGACAAATTGCTATCTTCCGTAGATGACAGTCAGCATGATCGTATTTGAACTCACGCAGAATACCGGTGTACTCAACCTCTGGGCAGTCGTCTGAGATTTTTCGAAGTGGAACCCGGTGACGAGTGTACACATTCACAAGTTCCCACTCGCAGTTGTACCCAATATAAGCAACCCAATCTCCATTTGCGCCTGCCCAAGCCTTGCCCTCAAGCGATGGCATCTTAACATCATATGTATCATTATCAAGCGGCATCAACTTACACAAGGAGAGGCTTACCTCGTCCCCGCGCTAGTCAATAGGGTCACGGCGAAGAATATAGGGGAGATCAAACCGCTCCTGAACCCTTGGGTTCCTTGTAATGATGTTATTAGTTGAGTCGAGAATGGTCTTGAACGAACCTGCCGTGCTAGCCGAGGTGATGACGTCGCACCGATCAATGAGTTCCTCCACCGCGTCATCATTCAGATCGGGGCAAGAATAACAGGGTCGTTTCCGGCTTGTTCCCTCCATGGAGAAGACGATCAAACAATGGCAGAAGGAAGGGTGAAGGCAAATGGAGGAGGGAGGAAGAGCTAGCGTGTGACAGCAGTTCCAACTCGAGAGGGAAAGGTGAAGAGTCGATGGACGGTTGCCACGGTACACGAAGAGGCGCCTGGGGAGAAAACGGTTGCCACAGAGATCACACACTGACGACAAGGGCCGAGTGAATCGCATGCAATCCCATCGCACAACACACAAGTCTTGTTAAGTTGAACCGTTTCTGTTCTCTTATGTCAACGCAAACAGTTCATCTGAGTGAACCGCATGCCGTATATCCCACACACCTTGATCTGGCTGACCTTTTTTTTTGTGTTGCCTAATCACAAACAGTTCACCCGAGTAAAACGTCTGCTGTATATCGCACACACCTTCATCTGGCTGCCCGTTTCTTTTGTGTTGCCTAATCACAAACAGGTCATCCGAGTGAACGGTATGCTGTGTATCACACACGCCTTCATCTGGCTGCCCATTTCTTTTTTTTCCTCCTCATGGCAAACCGTTAATTCAACTGAACCGTATGCCCTTCATCGCACACGCAACTAAAACCTGAACCGTGTTTGATGCATCTGTCATCACAAAAGTTTTATACATTTCTGATGGTTTTCATACAGCACCATTTGCGATTATGGCATCGCACACAGTTTCTCGAAGGGTCTCTGATTGTAGTGTCGCGGTTGCAGCATCCTGAAGTGGTGAAATATAAAGATATCAAATCATGCATAAAATAATTCAGAAGAGACTCAAATAATATTCATAGATAATCTGATCATAAATACACAATTCATCGGATCTCGATGAACACACTGTAAAAGAATATTACATCAGATAGAACTCTAAGAACATCGAGGAGAACCTTGTATTGAAGATCAAAGAGAGAGAAGAAGCCATCTAGCTACTAGCTATGGACCCGTAGGTCCGTGGTAAACTACTCACGCTTCATCGGAAGGGCAATAGAGTTGATGTAGATGCCCTCCATGATCGAATCCCCCTCAAGAAGAGTGCCGGAAAAGGCCCCAAGATGGGATCTCATGGGAACATAAGGTTACGATAGCGAAAAAGTGTTTTGGTGGATGCTTCTAGTGGTTTGGGAGTATTTGGGAATTTATAGCGCAAGAATTAGTGTTGGAGGACTCCCGAGGGGCCCACAAGCCACGGGGGCGCCCCCCTAGGGCACGCCCTGAGGGCTTGTGGTACCCTCGGCCCTCTATCCAAGTCTGTTGGGTGTCTTCTGGTCCAAGAAAAATCATCGTGAAAGTTTTATTTCGTTTGGACTCCATTGGATATTCCTTTTCTGTAAAACTCAAAAACAAGGAAAAACAGAAACTGGTACTAGGCTCTAGGTTAATAGGTTAATCCCAAAAATAATATAAAATAGCATATTAATGCATATAAAACATCCAAAATAGATAATATAATAGCATGGAACAATAAAAAATTATAGATACGTTGGAGACGTATCAAGCATCCCTAAGCTTAATTCCTACTCGTCCTCGAGTAGGTAAATGGTAAAAACGGAATTTTTGATGTGGAATGCTACCTAACATATTTATCCATGTAATTTTCTTTATTGTGGCATAAATATTCAGATCCATAAGATTCAAAACAAAAGTTTAATATTGACATAGAAACAACAATACTTCAAGTATACTAATAAAGCAATCATGTCTTCTCAAAATAACATGGCCAAAGAAAGTTATCCCTGCAAAATCGTATAGTCTGGCTATGCTCCATCTTCATCACACAAAGTATTAAATCATGCACAACCCCAACGACAAGCCAAGCAATTGTTTCATACTTTTGATGTTCTCAAACCTTCTCAACTTTCATGCAATACATGAGCGTGAGCCATGGATATAGCACTATAGGTGGAATAGAATATGGTGGTTGTGGAGAAGATAAAAAGAAGGAGAAAGGCTCACATCAACTAGGCATATTAGCGGGCTATGGAGATGCCCATCAATAGATATCAGTGTGAGTGAGTAGGGATTGCCATGCAACAGATGCACTAGAGCTATAAGTGTATGAAATCTCAAAAAGAAACTAAGTGGGTGTGCATCCAACTCGCTTCCTCACGAAGACCTAGGGCAACTTGTGAAAGCCCATCATTGGAATATACAAGCCAAGTTCTATAATGAAAAATTCCCACTAGTATATGAAAGTGACAAAATAGGAGATTCTCTATCATGAAGATCATGGTGCTACTTTGAAGCACAAGTGTGAAAAAGGGATAGTAACATTGTCCTTCTCTCTTTTCTCTCATTTTTTCATTTTTTTCATTTTATCTTTTATTTTTGATATTTTTTGTTTGGGCTCTTTGGTTGTAGCGACCCGACCTCAGACGGTCAAGTATCTGTGCTTAAGTGTCATCCCTAGATCGGTATGCTGACACACACAGTAATCGAGGATTTATAACAGAGGTAAATCACATGTATAAAGTAACATAAATACTATTACCTCGATCCAAATAGCGGAAGTAACAACAAGGTTGTGGATTCCCATCAACACCAACGGAATATATTTTATTTAACTACAAAGTTTGTTGAAAACATTGAGAAGGTATATTGTAACGCCCCGGATACAACTTTCCATTTTCGTAACTCCAACTCTTGCCTTTTCCGGAGATGCGATATGTTATTTCCTTCGTGGTTGGGTTTTTGTCTTTTGTTTTGCATTTTGTTCATGTCTGCCTTTTCATCTCATCGCATCATGTGCATTGCATCTGCATGTTTTCATAAAACTCGTAGCCGTTCGTAGTTGCCCTTTCTCTCTTTGCCTCCGTTGTCACTTTGTCAGGCCCTTGTCCTCGTTGACCTCTCTCAGACCCCTCGTGTGCGTGTCCGAAACTTACCCGAACCCGAACCGGTCTGTCGTTACCAATGAATCCGGATCAACCCCAAACATCTTTAAAACATCTCCGTTCTTTTATTTGGACTCCCTACCCATTATTTTCTCGACCGTTCGATTGCGATCGGAGGGACCAAATGCCCCTACACTAATCCCACTAATATATATATAGACGGTCCAAACCCTAGCAATTGGGGATAACCTCCCTTGATTCCAGTGCGCCGCCGCCACTGCTCTCCATCCCATCACCCAGATCCGCTGCCACCTTCCCCTTGCTCTCCGTGCCCAACCAACCACGCCCGTCCCCCGATCCAAAATTCCTCTCGATCTCTCCTCACCAACCAGCGCCTCCCCTGGATCCCCTTCTCCTCGTTTTCCTCCACCCACCAACAGGAGCCCGAGCTCCTTCTCTCCGACCCCGAGCACCCAATCCACCCCTCGCCGAGCCTCCGTGCAGCAGCACCCGAGCCCCTGTGCCATGCTCCTCCTCTGCTTCTTATCGCCGGAACTGGACGCAGCCGTCGAACGCCATGGATTCGCGCCAAGTGCTCCTCCTCGAGCCCGAGGCCATGCCTCCTTTGCTCGATCCCGACCAGCCAGCAGCCCCGTCACGCCGGCCATCCTCCTCCGCGCTGACTATCAGCAGCGCACCCCGGCGCCCTGCTCCGGACCTCTACCTCGTCGCCCTCGACCCGCCGACTTCACGGAGAGCCGTCAGCCATGGAGACCACCGTGACAAGGCCAGTCCTCGCCGCCCTTCTCCTCTTCATCTGTCCTTCTTCCACCTCCCTAATCTCTCTGCTCCCTCTCTGCCGCCATGGACAGGACTTCGATGTCGCCGTCCTCGTGCTGCATCGCCATCGCTGCCGTCGCCACGAACCCTCCCCATTGTCTGCATCTCCTCCGGCAGCGCCGCCGTGCCCGCACGCCTCTGGCGAAGCTCCGGTCAGCCAAGCCACGCCCGTTCTTCCCTCCTTTCTTTCCCGTTTCTTCTCCCCGTCTCTCCTCTCTGAACTCACTTGCTCTCTGAATTTCTTCGCAGGAGCCGAGCCGTCGTCGTCCTGTTTGACTCCTACCATCGGGAACCGGCTCCCCTCGTCAGGTCTGGTGGATCCGGCCCCCTCCGTCCAGATCCGCCGTCTCCGCCTCCCTGCCATCGTCTCCGGCGAGCAGCCGTGCCGCCGCGGCTCTGCTTCCTGTCATGCAGAGGACGCCCGCTCGTCCCTGTCGCGTTGACCGCGCCAATCGCCAAGGCCCAACGCCCAGCTCCTGTCGGCCCGACTCCCTCCACAGATCCAGCCGCCCCGCGTGGACCGATCCACTGCTCAAGGCCAGCTTTCACCAACCGGCCTTGGCCTGGGTGAGCAGCACCCGCGCCTCTCATGTGCACTGTTGGGCTAGCAAAATTCGGCCCGTTCATGTTTTTTTTTTGGTTCTGCGAATTTCCTAATTATCCAGAGATTGTCAGTTTTTCAGAAAACCCCTTAATGTTCATGCATCAATAATTAATTAACCATGCATCGGATTAAAACAAATTATATATGTAAAGTGCTTAGAATTTCATCTAGTGTCATAATATGCCACTTTCATTCATGTTTAAAATGCTTAAAATGCTGTTTGTTTAAATTTGCTCAAATGCCATGTTAAAATGCTTTATTTCATAACTAAATAACCGTAACTTCGAATTTAATAAACTTTATATGTAAATGGGGTAGAAAATGCATAGATTAACATGGTAGCATCACTTTGCATGTTTAACAACTCTAAAATTATGTATAGGGCAGAACAGTACCAAATTCATATTATGCATATGAGGAGTTTTCCGGAATTGTTGTTTGTTGTTCCGGCCTCATTTAAACTTGCCTAAATAGTTAGTTTTACCATGCTTCACCCCTTGCCATGTTTAATAACATTTAATATTGTTGTGTTCCTAAACGAGAGAGAACTAAATAATTGATGTGGTGTTTCGTCAATATGCAACCCGTTGCATATTGAGCTCCACTTAATTTGTAGGATTGCTTGTGCACTTTTGCCATGACATGCTTTATTAAACCGGACATGCATCAGACTTGGTTGTGCATCATGCCATGTTTATGTGATGGTTGTTTACTATGTTGTTTGCTTCTTTCCGGGTTGCTTCTCTCGTTAGCTTCGGTTTCGTTCCGAGTTGTGAGGATTCGTTCGACTACGTCCGTTTGTCTTCTTCATGGACTCGTTCTTATTCCTTGCGGATTTCAGGCAAGATGACCATACCCTCGAAATCACTTCTATCTTTGCTTGCTAGATGCTTGCTCTTTTGCTATGCCTATGATGCGTTACCTACCACTTGCTAAATCATGCCACCCACATTGCCATGTCAAACCTCTAACCATCCTTTCCTAGCAAACCGTTGTTTGGCTATGTTACCGCCTTGCTCAGCCCCTCTTATAGCGTTGTTAGTTGCAGGTGAAGATGAAGTTTGTTCGTTGTTGGAACATGGAGATGTTTTTCCTTGTTGGAACATGTTTACATGTTGGGATATCACAATATATCTTATTTAAATAATGCATTTATATACTTGGTAAAGGGTGGAAGGCTCGGCCTTATGCCCGTGTTTTGTTCCACTCTTGCCGCCTAGTTTCCGCCATACCGGTGTTATGTTCCTTGATTTTATGCTCCTTACACGGTTGGGTGATTTATGGGACCCCTTAACAGTTCGCTTTGAATAAGACTCCTCCAAGAAGGCCCAACCTTGGTTTTACCATTTGCCACCTAAGCCTTTTTCCCTTGGGTTCTGCAGACTCAAGGGTCATCTTTATTTTAATCCCGGGCGGTGCTCCTCCGAGTGCTGGTCCAAATTAGAGCCACTTGCGTGTCGCCCCTAGGCAACTTGGGGTATCTTCGATTGCCGTCGTAGTGTTCATCCGGTGTGCCACGAGAACGAGATATGTGCAGCTCCTATCGGATTTGTCGGCACATTCGGGCGGCTTTGCTGGTCTTGTTTTACCATTGTCGAAATGTCTTGTAAACCGGATTCCGAGATCGATCGGGTCTTCCGGTAGAAGGAATATCCTTCGTTGACCGTGAGAGCTTATAATGGGCTAAGTTGGGACACCCTGCAGGTATTATCTTCAAAGCCGTGCCCGCGGTTATGAGGCAGATGGGAATTTGTTAATGTCCGGTTGTAGAAAACCCGGTTGACCTTAATTAAAATACATCAACAAGCGTGTGTAACCGTGATGGTCTCTTCTCGCGGAGTCCGGGAAGTGAACACGGTGTTGGAGTTATGCTTGACGTAGGTTGTTCTAGGATCACTTCTTGATCATAGCTGTTCGACCGTGCTTTTGCCTCCTCTTCTCGCTCTCTTTTGCGTATGGTAGCCACCATACATGCTAGACGCTTGCTGCAGCTCCACCTCACTACCTTCTCCTACCCATAAGCTTAAATAGTCTTGATCTCGCAGGTGTGAGATTGCTGAGTCCCCGTGACTCACAGATACTTCCAAAACCAGTTTGCGCTTGCCGATGAAACCGTGCAGGTGGCCTTTTGAGCTCAAGGAGGAGCTCGATGAAGATCTTGTTCATTGTGTGGTTTCGTTTCAATTGATCAGTAGTGGAGCCCAGTTGGGACGGTCGGGGATCTGTGTAGCATTTGGGGTAGTCTTCTTTTATTTTGGATCCGTAGTCGGACCTTGATTGTATCTGTATGATGTAATGCTTTACTCATGTATTGTGTGAAGTGGCGATTGTAAGCCAACTATGTATCTCTTTCCCTTATGTATTACATGGGTTGTGTGAAGATTACCTCACTTGCGACATTGCTTTCAATGCGGTTATGCCTCTAAGTCGTGCTTCGACACGTGGGAGATATAGCCGCATCGAGGGCGTTACATATATCCCCAATTCAATCCCAATTAAAAGGTAATTAATAACCCAAGAAAATTAATTATATAGAGTGATGAGATCAACATGATAATCCAAGAACAAGATACTCAAGATGTCCATAACCGGGGACACGGCTAATCATGATTAGTTTGTACACTCTGCAGAGGTTTGCGCACTTTTCCCCACAAGACTCGATCTCCTCCGTTGGATTTCTCGCACTGCATAATGTTTGAGAAACAGATGACTGAGACACAGTCTTTCCGAAGAGGTCCCCTTAACCGAGAGATAGGCATGTACACCTACAATCCCCTACATCTGCTAGCCCATCATGGAAAGGTTTCCCACAACTTACTCAACTATGCCAGAGCCCATAATGGCATGTGGCTGCACACGGAAGTTTCTAGCATGAATAATCTTATGATCCCTTTGAGCCTGGGTAGCAGTCCATAGGAGAATCACACGCTACCCCGGGATTTCCAAAAATATAGACAACACTGGGTTCCCCAGGTGCCTCAATCCACCCAGTTGGGTATTAAAGTTGCCACCATAAGGTGAACCATTAAGTAAACAATCTCACAGTCTATCATGGAATACACTCAAACCCAATCCTCGTCTACGAGCATAGCATGGCAGTATAAGCATAACGTAATAGTAACTCCCAAGGTTTGAATGCAGGGCAATAGGTTCCTACCTCATCAACTACTTCCCAGTACCCACATGTTATCAATCCTACTCATGCAATGTTCGAGGGGTTGAAACTAATGCATAAAAACTGGGTATGAAAGGGGATATGATCAAAGTGTGAACTTCCCTATACTGTTGATGAAGATGATTCGCACTCATAACTCATGATAGTTCTACTCGTCACACTCCGGTCAATCTAGCGTAAGCAAGCAATGGTAACCACACATAAGCAATCACTCAAAAGAATCAAAGAAAAGATCTCTGAAAACTTCGAAAACAGGCAAATAACTCTTGCAGCAGAAAACAATTTCTAACAGTACCAAAATTGCATGAATTTGGCCTTATCAGAATGTTTAGGTCAAGAGCTTCAATTTGCAAAAAGAATCAACTAAATCGGAGTTATAAAACTCAAGTTATGAACAAAAGAAGTTCAAACACAAAATTGTTTGAATTCAATTTTTAAAACTTTCAAAAACATGTTTAAGTTATTTTACTGGATAGAGGGGATCATAACTTAGAAGTGGGCATTGGTTTCGTTGGATTTGGACAAACGAGCAAAAATTTGTAGTCCTTTGAAAAACAGGGGCCAATCTATAAATAAAATATTCACAAAAGGGTCCCTGACAGAAAACTAAAAATAAAAAGAAAAAAACTAAATAGCGAATGTTCGTTACCGAATGCTAATGAACGAATTCATTCACTGCGAAAGTTTACACAGTGAACGTTCACAGAATAGGACTATCTAAACAAAAAACCGATCAAAAAGGAAAAATCAGTTCGGGCTTTTGCGGTTTTTTTACCGTTCGGGCGGTTCGTCGGTTTTACGAGAAAACCTGGCGTCGGTGGATAGATCGGGCTCCGGCAGGTCGTCGGCAGCGCGCGCTATGGGGTCGAGGCGGCAGCAGCAAGCTTGCCTCGGGTCGACGGAGTTCGGCGACGGCGGCGGCTCATGCGCGGCGGGCAAGGCGCGGCGGCGGGGCGCGTAACGCAGGCGGCGGCGCGGCGAGATGCGAGCGGCTGCGGTGGCGGCGAGATGCAAGGGCGGTGGCGCGGCTCGGGAGGAGGAGAAAGAGGGGGGCCGGAGTCGGGGCTCGCCTTTTTAAAGGCCACGGGAGGGGCGCTGGCTTGCGGCAGGGTCGGAGGAGGCGGCGGCGCTGGGACTCTGCGACGTCGCGGATGCGGTCTCCGCACTCGGGAAGGCGGCGGCAGCGAGATCTGCGAGGCCAAGGCGGCGGGCGCGACTCGTGAGGAGGAGAAAGAGGGGGCCGGGTTGGGGCTCGCCTTTTTAAAGGCCACGGGAGGGGCGCTGGCTTGCGGCAGGGGTTGGAGGAGGCCGCGGCGCGGCGGGCTCCGGCGACGTGCGGGATGCGGTCTCCCGCACTGGGGGAAGGCGGCGGCGGCGAGTTGGGCCGTGCCTGGCTTGGCTGAGCCGGCCCGAAGAAAGTTAAAAAAAACATTTTCACAGTCAAACAAAAATAATAAAAACAAAATTAATAAATATATTATATAGGCATATAATATATCAAAAATTTCAGAAAAACATTTTCTACAACCTGGACATTTTTCTAATGTCAAATAAAATCCACAAAAATTCAAATAAAGCAAAGAGTGCTACTGCTCTAATAAAATCCAATAAAAATCATTTTAAAAATACCAAAATGATTTCAAATTTATTACTCTCCAATTTTCTGTTGTAGGGAATCATGTTACCCTATTTTCCAGATATTTTATTTTTGAAGAAAAATAATTTGAATAAAACCCAAATAACTCCAAATTGAAAATAATTTCCAAGAGGACTTCAAATTTGATCCTTTTAAACTCCCAACTCATATTTCATATATTTTGAAGAAGTCATTTTATCTTCTCTCATGAAAATCATTGAGTTGCTTGAAGTTTTCTGAATTTGAAAATATTTCCAAATAAAATTCAAATCTTTTCGAAACCCTTTTCATTTATTTAAAATGGAAGAAGTCATGTCATCTTCTCTCCAGGGTTTTGTGATGAAAAGAATTTGAATTCGTGGATATCAAAATGCAAAACGAAAAGTTTGGGAAGGTCCTTTTATTCCCTCTTATTTAACTTTCAAAAAGTTTCGAATTCACTCACTTTCAGTCAATCAATCACACAACAATCAAACAAACAATCAAATCTATCTATTTATTATAACATCCCAAAATTTAGAATTTTGGGATGTTACAAACCTACCACCCTTAAAATGAATCTCGTCCTCGAGATTCGGAGAGGCTAGCAAGAAATAGGTTAGGTTTGGGGGTCTTCTCAAAATCCATCGATCATCACAGGGGGTCTGGGGTACTACCACCCTTAGAAGCATTGTTACAGTTCCTTCAAAAACTCATATACTCCATCCTTATCTTTGACAGTGTCAGTCTTCTTCCGGTAGAGGCATAACCTTTTCCTCAATTCTTCCTGTCCTTTCATCTTGGTAAGGTTCTTCCATGACTGGGTCTTCTTAGCAGACGGGTCTGGCGCCAATACTAAACAACTATCGATATCTCATGGTGGTCAACAGTTTATGGTTTCTCCTGCAGGAAATGGGTCTGGGTTGAACCTCACCGTATAACCTATGGTTGGCAACAGCTGCCTTGTACAAGGGAAAATTCTTAGACCATTCTAAGGTTTAATCAAGGTTTAATACCGTCGTCTCTCTACTATAGGTAAGTCACTCAGATTTACCATCCCGTATAGCAAGGAGAATAATAAGGTAAGTCGGTATGGTGATCAATCCATCCCGCACCCAAGTCATTACCTTGTATATGGTTTAGCGAATCTCACATTCTAACACTCGGTCATCCTCACAAGCATTGCAGAATTTCTCTTGTCGACGAACTAAGTTTGGATAAATCCATGTATTCTGCAAGCCAAACAAACATCTATCATTTCTTCACAACTCTCAGGTTTTGTGTTACTCCTATAAGATCGTCTGTCGATAAAATTGTAACCTCTTCTAGGGTTTTCCCTTCAGCAAGAATGTGCTTGCTTCTTGGCAGGTGCTGGGGCCTGTGGGTTATGGCCCATCTCATCACTTGCAAACCTTGAAATCATCATCGGGGCAACTGATCACTTATTCCAACATCCAACTTCTAGCATTCTTAAATCCATCCAATTGTACTGTCTTTCTTCCTTCTATTTGTAACAAACCCATACGTGATTACTCAAACTCCTCATGGAGTTGCAATTGCTCTATACTTCCAACATCATACCTCCTTTATATCCAATAGTACTTCATCTCTTCATACTCTTGGGGTATCCCACATATCGAGACAAAACTCATACTTATTTTGTCCGAAACCCACTCCGTGGAATATCATTATCTTTTTCCAAGGGTCAAGGGTCCTCACAGTTACTACCACCCTTTAAATGCATAAACTCTTCCATAGACCATGTTTCTCATATCCTCGAAAATGGTCAAAATCTTTCTTCATAGAGTAACAACTCATAAAAATCCAAATCAGTACCAATGATGCTTTATTGATTCTCAATTTATTACAATCCCCTACATTTCCTTTTACATAACTTAACTTCTCCTGAAAATAAGGGTGCTTACTACTCTATTTATTACATACCTTACTCCAGTATCAAAATATTGAAGTACTCTGTTCATGCTTCCTTGCGTTCTGGACATTCCCTAGCACCATGTCCTACTTCTTTGCAACGTAAACAAATGACTTTCGACAAATCTCGGGGCTTGTTTGTGATTGTGCCTACTCCTTGTTTTCTTGGCTCCTTTCCAGGGCACATATTGGCATAGTGACCCAAGGTTCTGCACTTGAAACAAGTGAGGTAACTCAGGTCCTTCTTTGCAGAGATTTGGTTCTTCCTGGTAAACTTTCTCTTCTTCCTCCTGGATTTCTTCGTTCCGATCAATACTTCCAGTTCATGTGGATCAAACTCCACTTCTTCCATCGGGAAGTCCTCCAGGTACTCTTGGCTTTCCTTTGTGCAACACTGTGATAAATGTCCTTCTTCTCCACATGAATAACAATCATGGGAGTAAAATCTGTTTAGGCCTTCTCCATCGAGGTCTTCAACAACTTCCTTCTTCACAGGTTCCTCAAAACCTTCCCTAAGGGCTTCTTTCATTGCTTCATTCTTCTACTGGATGGTTCTTTGTACCATGGGGTAAATATGACACTGAGCAGGGTAGTGGGTAGTCCCTTCATACAAGAAACAAGTAATCTGCCTAGTTGGGCATTCTTCACTTGGGTGACTTCCTTCACAATTAGGGCATTCATCCTTGTGTTCTTTATGGGTGTGTCCCATTTCTCCACAAATCTTACATGCACAAGGCTTATTCTGTTTAGGTTCACATGGCCTTCAGGTAAGACGGGGCCTCAGTGGAATCATCTTGAATTCATCCCAAGCATTGGTTCCATTCCATCCTTGTGTGGCTTGGTGTATCTCCCGCCATTTTGCAGCACCTTCGTGTGATCTTTTGTAGGGTGTATGGAACCATATACTCTCCTTCAATACCGTGCTCCTTCATGTGATCTTCCATGTTCCGTATCCAGTGTGCTACCTCCGGTTGTGTCATGAATCTCGGAAATACTCGTCCATCTCCATTCGTCATCTTTTGGGATCCAAGGGTTTTGGGGTGAGATAAGAGAGATCGAGAGGGATGCACATGATACAAACAAAAGTTTTGAAAAGGCAGATTTTATAGTGGTTGTAAAAAAACATCAAACAAATGACAGCTCATGATCGTCGCATCTAACGTGGGTATATAACAGGGGTTTGGTCTTCTAAAGGTCAATAAATCTTCAAAGTTGCCAAACTCTTCAAGTCTTGTTCATGTATCCGATGGCTACTTCCGATCGTGCTTGTCCTTCTCAAATTATTCTACCAGATCACCTCTATTGACGCGAAGTCTCTCATGACGTCCTTTAATATTCCTAGAGTTGCATTCCAAACTTCTGGGTTTCAACATCCTTGGCATGAGCCATGGTACTACTATCCTTCAGTTCCTGACGAATCTCCGGTATCTCAAGGTTTTGCTCCTCCAGCTTGGCTATTTTCAGCTTCTGGGTCCTGAGTTCTTCACGAAATACTCCCTTGTCAAATACGGCTTCCTGCAGGTCCATCTTAAAATTCTTGATGTAATACTCCCGATCCTGGCGATACACCAGCTAAGGTTAAAACTTTGTCTTGCTGATAAGTGCTCCATCAGCCTTCTTGTCATCCAATCCTTCCAAAGATATGCATGCTTAACTCAGCATGGTGGCAATAGCATAAGCGGGTGATAACACCATGGTTAGACGTGTCTATGCCCATGTTACTGCCATGAGCTTTCATCCCATAATTGATATCTCCTATCTTAGGGTTTTCTTGACAGAAGCTTTGAGTTCTAATGCTCCATGTCCCGGTCTTTCTCTGATACACCTTGATCACGGGTATTGACAGCTTCCATAGTCTGCCAAGTTCCATAAAGGTAGCATTCCTAGGTCATACAAATCTGGAAATTCTTCAGAGCCATTAATTTCTCCTAGTCTTCGGAGTCTTCAATCGTTGCAGTTTCAATTATTCAGATGCACGGTAAAATCCTCTTCATTCCGAAGTGGTCTTAGTTGTCCGATATCTTGTACTTCTTGAAGTAGCCTCATCAGTTGAATTTTCGTGTGGTCAAAAGGGGAAAAGGGTATAGTCTCACTAAAAGGGATATTTGAATAAGCTCAGAAGAGAGGAGAGGTAAAAGATCTTTTTGAGAAGAAAGTTGTAGAGAAAATCTTTCCTATGGGCTTGCCAGTTTCTAGGGTCACGTCCTACAGTCAACATGTACTCTGATACCATCTTGTAGCGACCCGACCTCAGACGGTCAAGTCTCTGTGCTTAAGTGTCATCCCTAGATCGGTATGCTGACACACACAGTACTCGAGGATTTATAACAGAGGTAAATCACATGTATAAAGTAACGTAAATACTATTACCTCAATCCAAATAGCGGAAGTAACAACAAGGTTGTGGATTCCCATCAACACCAACGGCAAAGTTGAGTGTAGAAATTGTAACCCTAACGTATCACTTACTCGTCGTAAGATCCTGCAACATGAGACGTTGCAGCCACAAAGGGTCAGTACATTGAATGTACTGGCAAATTCACACCAGAGGATAATGATGAATAATAGCTATCACTACATGCATATATGGCTGGTGGAAAAGCTCTATGGTTATAATGTTTTTGTGAAAAGCCAATTTTTCCCTACTGCAAAGGAATATATTTTATTTAACTACCAAGTTTGTTGAAAACATTGAGAAGGTATATCCCCAACTCAATCCCAATTAAAAGGTAATTAATAACCCAACAAAATTAATTATATAGAGTGATGAGATCAACATGATAATCCAAGAACCAGATACTCAAGGTGTCCATAACTGGGGACACGGCTAATCATGATAAGTTTGTACACTCTGCAGAGGTTTGCGCACTTTTCCCCACAAGACTCGATCTCCTCCGTTGGATTTCTCGCACTGCATAATGTTTGAGAAACAGATGACCGAGACACAGTCTTTCCGAAGAGGTCCCCTTAACCGATAGATAGGCCTGTACACCTACAATCCCCTACATCTTCTAGCCCATCATGGAAAGGTTTCCCACAACTTACTCAACTATGCCAGAGCCCATAATGGCATGTGGCTGCACACGGAAGTTTCTAGCATGAATAATCTTATGATCCCTTTGAGCCTGGGTGGCAGTCCATAGGAGAATCACACGCTACCCCGGGATTTCCAAAAATACAGACAACACTGGGTTCCCCAGGTGCCTCAATCCACCCAGTTGGGTATTAAAGTTGCCACCATAAGGTGAACCGTTAAGTAAACAATCTCACAATCTGTCATGGAATACACTCAAACCCAATCCTCGTCTACGAGCATAGCATGGCAGTATAAGCATAACGTAATAGTAACTCCCAAGGTTTGAATGCAGGGCAATAGGTTCCTACCTCATCAACTACTTCCCAGTACCCACATGTTATCAATCCTACTCATGCAATATTTGAGGGGTTGAAACTAATGCATAAAAACTGGGTATGAAAGGGGATATGATCAAAGTGTTAACTTGCATGTACTGTTGATGAAGATGATTCGTACTCATAACTCCTGATAGTTCTACTCGTCACACTCCGATCAATCTAGCATAAGCAAGCAATGGTAACCACACATAAGCAATCACTCAAAAGAATTGAAGAAAAGATCTCGGAAAACTTCGAAAACAGGCAAATAAATCTTGCAACAGAAAACAATTTCTAACAGTACCAAAATTGCGTGAATCTGGCCTTATCAAAAAGTTTAGGTCAAGAGCTTCAATTTGCAAAAAGAACCAACTAAATCGGAGTTATAAAACTCAAGTTATGAACAAAAGAAGTTCAAACGCAAAATTATTTGAATTCAAATTTTAATACTTTCAAAAACATGTTTAAGTTAATTACTGGATAGAGGGTATCATAATGAAGAAGTGGGCGTTGGTTTCGCTGGATTTGGACAAACGAGCAAAAAGTTGTAGTCGTTTGAAAAACAGGGGCCAATATGTAAATAAATTATTCACAAACGGGTCCCTGGTAGAAAACTAAATAGCGAACTTTCGTTATCGAACGGTAACGAACGAATTCATTTGCTGCGAAAGTTTACACAGTGAACATTCACAGAATAGGACTATCTAAACAGAAAACCGATCAAAAAGGAAAAATTGGTTCGGGCGGTTCGTCGGTTTTACGAGAAAACCCGGCGGCGGTGGATAGAACGGGCTTCGGTGGGTCGTCGGCAGCGGCGGCTGCGGCATCTTGGCGGGCGGCAGCGGCTTCGGCCTCAGGTCGACGGAGTTCGGCGACGGCGCGGCTCATGGCGGCGGGGCAAGGCGCGGGCGGCGGCGGGCGGGCGAGATGCGAGCGGCATGGTGGCGCGAGATGCGAGGGCGGCAAGGCGATTCGGGAGGAGGAGAAAGAGGGGCCAGGTCAGGCTCCCTTTTAAAGGCCACGGAGGGGCGCTGCTTGGCGGGGTCGGAGGAGGAGGCGGGGCGGACTCGGCGACGTCTGGGATGCGGTCTCCCTTTTGTGGAAGGCAACGGCGAGATGCGAAGGCCAGGGCGGCCGCGAGATGCGAGGGCGGCGGCGCGGCTCGGGAGGAGGAGAAAGAGGGGGCCGGGTCGGGGCTCGCCTTTTTAAAGGCCACGGGAGGGGCGCTGGCTTGCGGCATGGGTCGGAGGAGGCGGCGGCGCGGCGGACTCCGCGACGTGCGGGATGCGGTCTCCCGCACTCGGGGAAGGCGGCGGCGGCGAGTTGGGTCGTGGCCTGGCTGGCTGAGCCGGCCCGAAGAAAGTTAAAAAAACATTTTCTCATTCAAACAAAAATAATAAAAACAAAAAAATAAAAATATTATATAGGCATATAATATGTCAAAAATTTCAGAAAAACAATTTCTACAACCTAGACATTTTTCTAACGTCAAATAAAATCCACAAAAATTCAAATAAAGCAAAGAGTGCTACTGCTCTAATAAATCCAATAAAAATCATTTTAAAAATACCAAAATGATTTCAAATTTATTACTCTCAATTTTCTGTTGTAGGAATCATGTTCCTATTTTCCATATATTTTACTTTTGGAGAAAAATAATTTGAATAAAACCCAAATAACTCCAAATTGAAAATAATTTCCAAAAGGACTTTAAATTTGATCCTTTTAAACTCCCAACTCATATTTCATATATTTTGAAGAAGCCATTTTATCTTCTCTCATGAAAATCATTGAGTTGCTTGAAGTTTCCTGAATTTGAAAATATTTCCAAATAAAATTCAAATATTTTCGAAACCCTTTTCATTTATTTAAAATGGAAGAAGTCATGTCATCTTCTCTCCAGGGTTTTGTGATGAAAATAATTTGAATTCATGGAGATCAAAATACAAAACGAAAAGTTTGGGAAAGTCCTTTTATTCCCTCTCATTTAACTTTCAGAAAGTTTCAAATTCACTCACTTTCAGTCAATCAATCACACAACAATCAAACAAACAATCAAATCTATCTATTTATTATAACATTCCAAAATTTAGAATTTTGGGATGTTACATTGGCCTCTTTTATTCTTTGTGAAGTTCAGAGACACATCCCAACTTTTGAGGGAATCATAGCTTCCATCATCCTTACCTCACATGGGACAATGCTCTAATGATGATGATCATCACACTTTTATTTACTTACAGCTCAAGAATTACAACTCGGTGCTAGAAAAAAATATGACTTTATATGAAGCGTGTTATAATAAACGGAACGATGGAAGTTGCATGGCAATATATCTCAGAATGGCTATGGAAATGCCATAATAGGTAGGTATGGTGGCTGTTTTGAGGAAGGTATATGGTGGGTGTAATGCACCGGCGAGAATTGCATGGTACTAGAGAGGCTAGCAATGGTGGAAGGGTGAGAGTACGTATAATCCATGGACTCAACATTAGTCATAAAGAACTCACATACTTATTGCAAAAAATTATAAGTCATCAAAACAAAGTACTACACGCATGCTCCTAGGGGGATAGATGGGTAGGAAAAGACCATCGCTCGTCCCCGACCGCCACTCATAAGGAAGACAATCAATAAATAAATCATGCTCCGCCTTCATCACATAACAGTTCACCATACGTGCATGCTATGGGAATCACAAACTTTAACACAAGTATTTCTACCAATCCACAATTACTCACTAGCATGACTCTAATATCACCATCTTTATATCTCAAAACAATCATAAGTAATCAAACTTCTCATATTATTCAATGCTATTTATATGGAAGTTTTTATTATATCCCTCTAGGATGCCCATCATATTAGGACTAAATTCATAACCTAAGCAAATTACCATGCTGTTTAGAGACTCTCATAATAATATAAGTGAAGCATGAGAGTAAAAAAAATTCTATAAAATAAAGGCGCTGTCGTGCTCTAAAAAGATATAAGTGAAGCACTAGAGCAAATTGCCTAGCTCAAAAAATATAAGTGAAGCACATAGAGTATTCTAATAAATCACGATTCATGCATGTCCCTCTAAAAAGGTGTGTACAACAAGGACAATTGTGGCAAACTAAAAAGCAAAGACTCATATCATACAAGACGCTCCAAGCAAAACACATATCATGTGGTGAATAAATATATAGCCTCAAGTTAATTTACCGATGGATAGAAGACGAAAGAGGGGTAGCCATCCGGGGCATCCCCAAGCTTAGTGCTTGGTTGTCCTTGAATATTACCTTGGGGTGCCTTGTTCATCCCCAAGCTTAGGCTCTTGCCACTCCTTATTCCATAGTCCATCAAATCTCTAACCAAAACTTGAAAACTTCACATCACAAAACTCAATAGAAAACTCATGAGATCCGTTAGTATAAGAAAATAAATCACCACTTTTTGGTACTGTTGTGACTTCATTGTTTATTTATATTGGAGTTATATCTACTGCATTCCAACTTTTCCATGGTTCTACCCCCCGATACTACCCATAGATTCATCGAAATAAGCAAACAACACATAGAAAACAGAATCTGTCAAAAACAGAACAGTCTGTAGCAATCTGTAAACTTTGTATTCTTCTCTAACTCTAAAAATTATGAACAATTAGGAAAACCTGGGCAATTTGTATATCAATCTTGTGTAAAACTTCGGATCAAAAGCACGCTTCTGTGATTTTTCAAAATTGTTTTACTGGGCGAAAAAGTTTCTATTTTTCATCAAGATCAAATCAACTATCACCATAAGCCATGCCAAAGGTCTTACTTGGCTCACACACTAATAAAAACACCAAAACACGATTACTACAGAAGTAATAATGTGTATTTATTGAAAACAGAACCAAGAAATAAACATAAAAATAAGATTGGGTTGCCTCCCAACAAGCGCTATTGTTTAATGCCCCTAGCTAGGCATAAAACTAAGATCAAGGTATTGTCATCTTTGGTATGCAATTCCTCAATTGCACCTTTGTATCTCCTAGTAAGTTCTTTGATCTTATTGATAATCACACTCCTTGGTAGGAAATCAAGAAATTCATTCGTAACAATTGGTTCCTTCACGGTACTAACAAAGCTAGGGTGAACACTTATCATCTTAAGATCTTCGTCTCCTTCAGAAGATGATTCACCCTTATTTTTAGGAACATAAATAAACTTAGTAGCTTTAGTAGCAGGAAAACTTGGAGTAGTTTTAACAGAGTCAAAAGCGGAACCCAAGTTGGTAATAATATCTTCTAGCTTATAAATTCTAGTAGAACCTTGATCTATCTTCTCATTAACTATGGGTTCTTTTTCCTTTAGATTCTTCAAAATGATTCCTACCTTAGATCCATATTGAGTAATTTGATTATGAACCTTCTTATCCAAGTTTTCAATAAGCTCTAGGTTAGCAATTTTATTCTCAATAATATCAAGCCTTTGCATCACATGTTCCAAAGTAAAAACTGTTGGAAATATGCCCTAGAGCCAATACTAAAATGGTTATTATTATATTTCTTTGTTCATGATAATAGTCTATTATTCATGCTATAATTGTGTTATCCGGAAATCGTAATACACGTGTGAATACATAGACCACAACGTGTCCCTAGTGAGCCTCTAGTTGACTAGCTCGTTGATCAATAGATAGTCATGGTTTCCTGACTATGGACATTGGATGTCAATGATAATGGGATCACATCATTGGGAGAATGATGTGATGGACAAGACCCAATCCTAAGCATAGCTCAAAGATCGTGTAGTTTGTTTAGCTAGAGCTTTTCCAAATGTCAAGTATCATTTCCTTAGACCATGAGATTGTGCAACTCCCAGATACCGTAGAAGTGCTTTGGGTGTGCCAAACGTCACAATATAACTGGGTGATTATAAAGGTGCACTACGGGTATCTCCGAAAGTGTCATTGGGTTGGCACGAATCGAGATCGGATTTGTCACTCCGCATGACGGAGAGGTATCTCTGGGCCCACTCGGTAATGCATCATCATAATGAGCTCAATGTGACCAAGTGTCCGTCACGGATCATGCATTACTTGCATTTGAGTAAAGTGACTTGCCGTAACGAGATTAAACAAGGTATTGGGATACCGACGATCGAATCTCGGGCATGTAACGTACCGACTGACAAAGGGAATTGTATACGGGATTGATTGAATCCTCGACGTCGTGGTTCATCCGATGAGATCATCGAGGAGCATATGGGAGCCAACATGGGTATCCAGATCCCGCTGTTGGTTATTGACCGGAGAGGCGTCTCGGTCATGTCTGCATGTCTCCCAAACCCGTAGGGTCTACACACTTAAGGTTCGGTGACGCTAGGGTTGTAGAGATATGAGTATGCAGTAATCCGAAAGTTGTTCGGAGTCCCGGATGATATCCCGGACGTCACGAGGAGTTCCGGAATGGTCCGGAGGTAAAGAATTATATATAGGAAGTCGGGTTTCGGCCATCAGGAAAGTTTCGGGGGTCATCGGTATTGTACCGGGACCACCGGAAGGGTCCCGGGGGTCCCCATGGGCTGAAGTGGGAGGGTAACCAGCCCCTGGTGCGCTGGTGCGCCCCCCCTTGGGCCCCCTGCGCCTAGGGTTGGGAAACCCCAGGGACGGGGGCGCCTCCACCTGGCTTGGGGGCAAGCCACCCCCCTGGCCGCCGCCCCCCCTTGGAGATCCCATCTCCTAGGGCCGGCGCCCCCCTAGGGTCCCTATATAAAGAGGGGGGGAGGGAGGGAAGCCGCACCCATGCTCTTGGCGCCTCCCTCTCCCCTTGCTACACCTCTCCCTCTCGCAGAAGCTTGGCGAAGCCCTGCCGAGATCGCTGCTGCATCCACCACCATGTCGTCGTGCTGCTGGATCTTCGTCAACCTCTCCTTCCCCCTTGCTGGATCAAGAAGGAGGAGACGTCTTCCTCAACCGTACGTGTGTTGAACACGGAGGTGCTGTCCGTTCAGCACTAGGATCATCGGTGATTTGGATCACGACAAGTACGACTCCCTCAACCCCGTTCTCTTGAACGCTTCCGCTCGCGATCTACAAGGGTATGTAGATGCACTCCTCTCTCTCTCGTTGCTAGATGAACTCATAGATTGATCTTGGTGAAAGCGTAGAAAATTTTTATTTTCTGCAACGTTCCCCAACAGTGGCATCATGAGCTAGGTCTATGAGTAGTTCTCTTTGCACGAGTAGAACACAAACTTGTTGTGGGCGTAGATGTTGTCAACTTTCTTGCCACTACTAGTCTTATTTTGCTTCAGCGGTATTGTGGGATGAAGCGGCCCGGACCGACCTTACACGACGCTTCGTGAGACAGGTTCCACCGATCGACATGCACGAGTTGCATAAGGTGGCTAGCGGGTGTCTGTCTCTCCCACTTTAGTTGGGGCGGACTCAATGAAAAGGGTCCTTATGAAGGGTAAATAGAAGTTGACAAATCACGTTGTGGATTTTACGTAGGTAAGGAAACGTTCTTGCTAGAACCCTATTGCAGCCACGTAAAAGATGCAACAACAATTAGAGGACGTCTAACTTGTTTTTGCAGCAATTGTTTTGTGATGTGATATGGCCAAAAGTTGTGATGAATGATATATATGTGATGCATGAGATCATGTTCTTGTAATAGGAATCACGACTTGCATGTCGATGAGTATGACAACCTACAGGAGCCATAGGAGTTGTCTCAATTATTGTATGACCTGCATGTCAATGATTTAACGCCATGTAATTACTTTACTTTATTGCTAAACCGTTAGCCATAGTAGTAGAAGTAATAGTTGGAGAGCAACTTCATGGAGACACGATGATGGAGATCATGGTGTCATGCCGGTGATGAAGATGACCATGGAGCCCCGAAGATGGAGATCAAAGGAGATATATGATATTGGCCATATCATGTCACTACTCTTTGATTCCATGTGATGTTTATCATGTTTTTGCATCTTGTTTACTTAGAACGACGGTAGTAAATAAGATGATCCCTCATAATAATTTCAAGAAAGTGTTCCCCTAACTGTGCGCCGCTATGAAAGTTCGTTGTTTCAAGCACCACGTGATGATCGGGTGTGATAGATTCTAACGCTCACATACAACGGTGTAAGACAGATTTACACATGCATAAACACTTAGGTCAACTTGACGAGCCTAGCATGTACGACATCGCCTCGGAACACAAGAGACCGAAAGGTCGAACATGAGTCGTATGGAAGATACGATCAACATGAAGATGTTCACCGATGATGACTAGTCTGTCTCACGTGATGATCGGACACGACCTAGTCGACTCGGATCATGTATCACTTAGATGACTAGAGGGATGTCTAATCTGAGTGGGAGTTCATTAAATAATTTGATTAGATTAACTTAATTACCATGAACTTAGTCTAAAAACCTTTGCAAATATGTCTTGTAGATCAAATGGCCAATGCTCATGTCCACCTCAACTTCAACGCGTTCCTAGAGAAAACCAAGATGAAATATGATGGCAGCAACTATACGGACTGGGTCCGGAACCTGAGGATCATCCTCATAGCTGCAAAGACAGATTATGTCTTAGAAGCACCACTAGGTGAAACTCCCATCCCAAATAACCAAGACGTTACTGTCGGTGTTCTGGGAACGGGGGTACCCAGACTTGCCTGCCTGCGGCCTACGGCGTGGCTCAAGGGGTGGCCCAGTACGGCCCATCTTCATCACCACAAGCTCAAGACCCTCGCGAGGGGCCAAGCCTCGCAGGGTGGACGACAGGAAGTTTCCTCAGGCACGGCCTCGTCAGGCGGGCTCGCGAGGAGGCGGAGAGATCAAGGCGGGGTACCTCACGAGGTGCCCATGACGCAAGCCATGACGACCAAGGGTGCCAGGCGGGCGCCAGCTCACGCAGTGTCCTCATTTCCTCTTTGGTGCAAAGGGGGCAAGCGCAGGCGAGAGCATCAAGCAAAGGCACCCGTTTCGGTGCAGCAAGACCAAGACCGTCGCAACGGCAGGAAGGAAGTCATCGTGGAGCCCAAGCCGGCGTCACCACCAGAGCCTTTGATAGGCGAGGACCAACTTTATTCAGGATAAGTGTACTAGATATTCCCCTTCAAAATGGCCAATTGTTGGCACCCTTCCCGCTCAATATTTGGGAAGAGGCCCAGGGCCTCTGCCTATAAATAGGACTAGCCTCCCACAGGGTAGAGGGATCCGAATCCGAAATCGAGGATAGAGCTAGAGATCAAGCAATCTAGAGAGAGAGAGAGAGAGCGACTGAACTCCCCCTAGCAGTTCATCGACCGCCAAGAATGAGACTGCGAGGCTGTTCTTCCTTGTATTGTTCATCATCAGCCCAAGAGGCAATCCACCACACCACACACCGGAGTAGGGTGTTACACCACAATGGTGGCCCAACCAAGATAAACCTTGTGTCTCTTGTGTTGTTCCTTTGGTAGTTTTAGATCCTAGCGAGGCGACGAGGTGCAGGTAGGTAGGGGCGAGATCTCCGCGCACCCCTGTAGTTCAAACCTAGAGGGTCTGCGGAACCCGAAACCCGACATTTGGCGCGCCCAGTAGGTGCACGGAATCCATATGCCGCTTTCTGCCACCCGCTCGTCATCGTCATCATCATGTCCGGTGACCAGGCGGGCAACCTCAACCCTGGGCAGCGTGGGTTCACCACGCAGAACCGCCGCCTGGCGACCCCATGCCCAGTAGCTCGCGGTCCGCAGGTG
Source organism: Aegilops longissima (assembly GCA_021605205.1). Taxonomy (NCBI): domain Eukaryota; kingdom Viridiplantae; phylum Streptophyta; class Magnoliopsida; order Poales; family Poaceae; genus Aegilops; species Aegilops longissima. The sequence continues at coordinate 178,357,290 of CM038680.1, read as the reverse complement.
TCTGCGGGCATGGGCGACGCTGTCAGCAACGATAGCTCTCATGCCACGGCAGCGCGGTCGGCAGCGAGGGCTTCCAACCACGCCATGCCACAACGCGTACACCCGACGGGAGCAGGCGAACTCAAGGGCGCGCCACGGTGGCCCGAGAGCTGTGCAATGCAGCTGTTGGAGGGCGGCCGCGACGTGTCTGCTAGAGTGGGTGGCAGAGCTCTGGCCGCCGCCTCGGGCTCACCCTTATGCACCCAACTCCCACCTCAGGTCCAGGGTGGCCCACACGGAGGCCCCAGAAGCTGAGCTCTTCCAGGAGCCCCGGGAAAGCCCCGTCGGCCGCGCTGGAAGCAACGATTATCGGGTACCGCTAATTCCTCAGGAGCAGGCATACGCTAACCATGGATCGCAGGAGGTACAGGTCGCCACAGCGGATGGTTGCCCCACTCCTGCAGTTTCCTACCCCTCAGGAGGAGGGTGCCGGGGGCTGCAGGAGAGGGGCCAAGATCCGGCATCACCACCATGGCGCGTCGAGCAAGGCGTCCTCGAGGTAGGCCCTCTGCCAGGAGGTGCCTCAGGCCTACCTCGGTAGAGGACCCGTGGTCGCGGGGAACTGGCTGGCGATCGCTTACCCCACCGGCGGCGTCCTTGGTTTCCGGTCGTCGTCGGTGGCACTAGAGTGTGGCGCAAGGCGGGGCCCTCGTCTGGCGATATGAAGCAAGGCCGGTACCTGTGAAGAAGGCCCAGTGCCTGTGAAGCTCGCTGCCCCGTGACACTCTCACGTAATAATGAGTGGGGCTGTACACGCCCCGGAGTCTCAGGGGTGCCGGCCTCAGGCCCTGGGGCTCCCTCCCACGCCCAGTGGCAGCACTTAGCTCCGCGCTAGTGAGAAGACATCCAAGACTAGACTAGGTGTCAGGCGCGGCCTTTTTCTGCTTTCCTTGCTTTTCCCCTTGGCTGTCGTTTTCCCCCGTTGGATTTAAGTTGGATTTGAGCTTCAGATTTGTGTGTGTTCGGGGAAGGGGTGTTTAGTCTCGTAAGAGCAATCTCTCGCGTTCTGGTTACCACTTTGCCTCAGCTGCCTCCCCTCGTGAGCCCCTCGTGAGCTGGGCCAGGCCTAGCTTGCGTGCAGCCCGGACTGCAGTCACCACGCCCTCTCAGGAGGTTTTCATTACAGGTTCAATGGACTCGTTCAGAAGACACTCGAGACACCACAGCCCTCCGCAGGCTATCTCGGGCCCACGCGGGTCGAAGGTAAACAAGCCAGCCAGCTCGTCGCAAAGCCAGCCACTTGGCGCAGGCGTATGGGTGATATCGCATCTACTAATACGCTGAATGCAAGTTTTTACATGAGGGGCTCCCCCTCCCAAAATGCTCTTACAACCTTCAGGGCAAAGCCCGAACTCTATCTCAAGCAGGTAAGGAAACAGAACAACACGCGGTCGATCGGATAAATCCCCCAATGCATCCTCAAGGGCACCTCCTGAATCATCGCTGGCGTCGCTGGCCTCGCCATCGCTCTCCGCCGCCGCCGTCAGCGCTGTGGGGCCGTTCACCACGCCGCCTTCATCAGCAGCCACGACCACGCCGTCGTTGTCAGTAGCGAAGGCCCTGACGAGGGCATCCACGTTGTCTTCCACCCAATGTGCCAAGTCATCCTGGATGGCCTGGGGTACCAGGGCGATGGCGGCATCAAAGTCGAAGTTGGGATCCATGTTCCGAAGATGGTTGAAGACGCGAGAAAAGGCGCGCCCGCCAGGGCGCTGCTCCTCTCCTCCACCAACTCGTTGGCTCGCTGACCGCGCCCACCAAGGCCACCACATCGATGAAGAACTGGAGCTTACCAAAGATAGTTAACCGCGTGAGGCTCCCCAATGGCTGCCTCACAAATGTTGCCCAAGGTCGTGTTAGATCTTTCCGGAGCGTGAGAGCATGGGGCCATGCTCGTGCTCCAGATCCGCTACCGGGCGTATCTCGCCCTCGTTACGCGCCACAAGAACGGCCTTAGCCTCGCCCACCCGCTGGCGGAGAAGAAGCGCCTCGGCTGGAGGTAGTCAGCCCTCGTCGTCGTGCCAAGGGCAGCCCGGGAAGCATCAGCCCGCCGCGTCACTTCATCCAGCTTGGCTCTCAGGGCGGCGGTCCGGCCTTCCGCTTCGGCCCTGATCAACCCCAGCCTCTCCTTGAACTAGCGCTCGAGGTTTAAGCGGGCCGCCACTACCCGGCGATCAACCTCTTCCAGGACTCGGACCTCGCACGCAGCAACATCGTCCTCCGCCTGCATCACCAAGCGCTCCCTCGTCTCCAGCTGCTCGAGGTCACGGGCGCGTTCAGCAGCTTCCAGCGCCAGTGCCTCCTCACGCCTCTGGAGCTCTGCCTAGTCGACCGAAGCCCCTTTCATCAACGCAAGGGCCGTCTCACGCAGCCCCACCTGCTGCTCCAGGGAATGGCAACAGGCCTAGAGTTCCCCCGCCCGCTCCTCCGCCGCCTCACGCCGCCGGTCAGCCTCTCGGGCCTCCTCGACGACCTGGGAACGGGCCTCCCGAGAAGCCGCCAGCGACGCCTCGGCTTTTCCTTTGTCGAGGTCATGCTGGTGGCGCGCAAGGGAAACAACCACCTTCAGCTTGCGCCTCTCTTCAGCTAGGCGCAGGCCCTCGGCTTGCGTCTTCGTCAGCGAGCTCTACGCCAAGCTGGCTCACTGCTTCAGCCGCCCGCTGGAGAAACCCTTGGCGAAGGGCACGGCGCTCCCGGGCGCGCCCGAGCACGTCTTCTGCGTCATCATCCGCCCCAAGTAAGCGCGGGGCCACGACCAGCACTCCCCTCGGGCAGGGGGGCTGGGGCTGGCGCCCTCGTGATGGCCGGGCACGCCCCGCCAGAAGCCCGGCCTGGAGCTGGCTCGTCCCCGAACGAAGAACGAAGGGCCGACCTCAGCCAATCGCCATCCACGACCAGACGAGAAGCCCAAGGCTGGCTGGCTATGCCCCGAGAAGGCTCGCGAAGGAGGGTCGCGAGGTGCGCAGAGCCGCGATGCAGCACAGGATGGCTCACCTCTCCGACCGGCCTCACCACAAGGGCTCTGCATGAGCTTGGAGTGCTCAAAGACGGCGGAGAGGGCGAAGCCTGGGGGGATGGCTCCTCAGCCATCTCCGTGAGCTCGGCAGGAAGGGCCCTGCAGAGCAAGGATCTGCCAAAGCAACGGGAAGAGAAGGAATTAGGAAAGGGGAAGGCTTACTCATCAATGGCGAAATACTTCCTGCGCTTCAACAGGCGGCAAGGGTAGTCGTCACCCAAGGCCTCCCTTCTCTTCCGGAGAGCCTCGAAGTCCACGCGGAAGCGGCCCAGGAGTTCAGCGCAGGGGTCGGCCTGCGATGAGGAAGAAGCACCAAGGTGACCAGTGTCAGGGGTGTCGTCCTGGCGCACGCCGCCGGTCGCCTCACCAAGAAGGGTAGCTAGGGCCTCAGGGGCCTCGACCACGGGAGTCGCGGGCCGCGGCTCAACGCCTTCAGCCGCAGGAGCGCGGGCCTCAGGAGCTGCCACCTCAGGAGTGCCGCCTGGCATTGTCATCCCAGCGGAAGCCCCCTCAGCCTCCGGTGGCCCATGCCTCCCTGCTCCACCACTCGAGGAAGGACCGCCGTGGGCGACTGGAAGGGCAGTCACCACCACTGGGTTCTCGCGAGGCCCCATGAGGCCTGCGGGGCGCAGCCCCCAATCGTCGAAGCTGGGCATCTGCTTCACAAAATCACCCCTATTCGAGCAAAGGTACAGCAGAGCACCCCCTTTCCGGATGCTGCCGGGAGGGGTCCCCGGTCAGATCCCGAGAACCTTCTCAACACTTCAGCGCCGTCCTCCTCCCGAGCCTCATGCGTCTTCACGCTGCGATGGCCCACATCCGGCTGGAATGGCGCTAGAGAGGGCAATGCGGCATAACAGAACTCCTTCACCACCTTGGGCGCCACACGCCGAAGCGCCCTCAGAACGCCGGCGACGCCAGACGAAGACGAGCCGGGAGCTCATGAGCGTCTCCTGGCCCCAGCCCGAATTGGGGATAGCGGGAGATGTTGGCTCCAAAAGCAGGGGGCTGGGCACCCCGACATCCACATACAGCCAACGCTCGCGGAACCCAGGCGCGGGCGGAGGAAGACTGAAATCAATTCCTGAAGCCGCTGTTTCTGGTGCGGCAACGAAGTTCACGCACCCCGGGCATTGGGTGGGGTCGCTGAGGCGCAAGGAGAAGAAGTGGCGCAGCAAGGCAACTGAAGGAGTAATGCCCATCATCGCCTCGCAGATGAAAGCGAAAACGGCAAGAAGAGTAATGGATTCGGGACCCAAATGCATCATGTGGATCTGGTAATGGGAAAGCATAGCGTTGAAGAAATTGGAAAAGGGGGAACCAGTCCATACGTATGCCGGGCGGTAATACCGGACCTCGGTGACTATTCTGTCAATGGAGAAGTGAGACGCGGGCCAGACCATCGTCCTCCCGCACTCGCTGAAGATGGTGGCGATGGCAGAGCTGACCTTGTCCAAGCCTTCTTGGTTGAGTATGATCGATCGATCGACGGCAGGAGCCGTCAGCGACGGCGAGCGAGGCGGAGGCACAATATTTTTCCCTTTCCCCTTCTTCGTCGGAGCCATGGCGGCAGGAAGGGGGAGGATTCGGATTGGAAGCGGAGACTGGAGCTCGAGAGAAGGAAGAGCAGGAGGCGCTCGAACGGCGAGAAGAGGGATAACTGTGTGCAACCACGGGTCCGCCTAGCTGGGCGCAAAATAAGGAGGCGTGGGGGAACAGGGACGCCCACGTCCAATCAACCGCCACGCGGCGCCCGAGGCCGCAAGCTGTTAGGGCCCGCGGCACTTCGCACTTGCCCCTTCGCTTCTCTGCTAAGCCAAGTCCAGGCGCGCCTTGGGCCCGGGGGCTAATGTCGGCGTTCGAACGGGGTACCAGACTTGCTCGTCTGCGGCCCGCGGGCGTGGCTCAAGGGTGGCCCAAGACGCCCATCTTCATCAAGACAAGCTCAAGACCTCGCGAGGGGCCAAGACTCATGGGCGGACGACGTGAAGTTTCCTCGAGCACGGCCTCGTCAGTGGCTGGCTCGCGAGGAGGCGGAGAGATCAAGGCGGGGTACCTCACGAGGTGCCCATGATGCAAGCCATGACGACTAAGGGTGCCAAGGGCGCCAGCCCGCAAGCAGTTGTCCTCATTTCCTCTTGATGCAAAGGGGCAAGCGCGAGCGAGAGCATCAAGCAAAGGCACCTGCTTCGTGCAACAAGACCAAGACCGTCTGAAGCGGCAGGAAGGAAGTCATCGTGGAGCCCAAGCCAAGTCACCACGAGAGCCTTTGACAAAGCGAGGACCAACTTTAGTCGGGATAAGTGTACTAGATGTTCCCCTTCAAATGGCCAATTGTTGGCGCCTTCCCGCTCAATATTTGGGAAGAGGCCTGGGCCTCTGCCTATAAATAGGACTAGCCTCCCACAGGTAGAGGGATCCGGATCCGAATCGAGGATGAGCTAGAGATCAAGCAATCTAGAGAGAGAGAGAGAGAGAGAGCGATCAACTCCCCTAGCAGTTCATCGACCGCCAAGAATGACCCTCATGAGGCTGTTCTTCCTTGTATTGTTCATCATCAGCCCAAGAGGCAATCCACCACACCACACACCGGAGTAGGGTGTTACACCACAATGGTGGCCCGAACCAAGATAAACCTTGTGTCTCTTGTGTTGTTCCTTTGGTAGTTTTAGATCCTAGCGAGACGACGAGGTGCAGGTAGGTAGGGCGAGATCTCCGCGCACCCCCTGTAGTTCGAACCTAGAGGGTCTCGCCGTAACCCAAATCCGGCAGCTTATGAACGCTTGGCAGTCTCGTCGATGATTACTCCTCGTTCAAGGCGGCATGCTATACAGCTTAGAACCGGGATCCAAAAGCGTTTTGAGCAACACGGAGCATATGAGATGTTCGAAGAGCTGAAAATGGTTTTCCAAGCTCATGCTCGGGTCGAGAGATATGAAGTCTCCGACAAGTTCTTCAGTTGTAAGATGGAGGAAAATAGTACTGTCAGTGAGCACATACTCAAAATGTCTGGGTTGCACAACCGCTTAACTCAGCTGGGAGTTAATCTCCCGGATGACGCGGTTATTGACAGAATCCTTCAGTCGCTTCCACCGAGCTACAAGAGATTTGTGATGAACTTCAATATGCAGGGGATGGAAAAGACCATTCTTGAGGTATATTCAATGCTGAAATCAGCGGAGGTAGAGATCAAGAAAGAACATCAAGTGTTGATGGTGAATAAAACCACTAAGTTCAAGAAAGGCAAGGGTAAGAAGAACTTCAAGAAGGACGGCAAGGAGTTGCCGCCCGCAAGACAATTGCCGGAAGAAGTCAAAGAATGGACCCAAGCCCGAGACCGAGTGCTTTTATTGCAAGGAAGCGGACATCGAAGCGGAACTACCCCAAATACTTAGCGGACAAGAAGGCCGGCAACACTAAAGGTATATGTGATATACATGTAATTGATGTGTACCTTACCAAGACTCGTAGTAGCTCCCGGTATTTGATACCGTGTCGTTGCTCATATTTGTAACTCAAAGCAGAGCTGTGGAATAAGCGGAGATCATGCGAAGGACGAGGTGACGATCTTGCGCGGGAATGGTTCCAAGGTCGATGTGATCACCGTCGCACGCTACCTCTACATTTACCTATGGGATTAGTTTTAAACCTCAATAATTGTTATTTAGTACCAGCTTTGAGCATGAACATTGTATCCGGATCTCGTTTATTTAGATGGCTACTCATTTAAACCGAGAATAATGGTTGTTGTATTTATATGAGAGATATGTTTTGTGGTCATGCCCGATGGTCAATGGTTTATTCTTAATGAATCTTGAACGTGATGTTACACATATTCATAGTGTGAATACCAAAAGATGTAAAGTTGATAATGATAGTCCCACATACTGGTGGCACTGCCGCCTTGGTCACATTGGTGTCAAGCACATGAAGAAGCTCCATGCTGATGGACTTTTAGAGTCTCTCGATTATGAATCATTTGACACATGCGAATCATGCCTCATGGGCAAAATGACCAAGACTCCGTTCTCCGGAACAATAGAGCGAGCAACCAACTTATTGGAAATCATACATACTAATGTGTGCGGTCCGATGAGCGTTGAGGCTCGCGAAGGATATCATTATGTTCTCACTCTCACTGACGACTTAAGTAGATATGGTTATGTCTACTTGATGAAACACAAGTCTGAGACCTTTGAAAAGTTCAAGGAATTTCAGAATGAGGTAGAGAATCAATGTGACCGAAAAATAAAGTTCTTACGATCAGATCGTGGAGGAGAATATTTAAGTCACGAGTTTGGTACGCACTTAAGGAAATGTGGAATCGTTTCACAACTCACGCCGCTGAACACCTCAACAGAACGTTGTGTCCGAACGTCAGAATCGCACTCTATTGGATATGGTGCGATCTATGATGTCTCTTACCGATTTACCACTATCATTTTGGGGATACACTCTAGAGACGGCTACATTCACTTTAAATAGGGCACCGTCTAAATCCGTTGGGACGACACCGTATGAATTATGGTTTGGGAAGAAACCTAAGCTGTCGTTTCTAAAAGTTTGGGGATGCGATGCTTATGTCAAGAAACTTCAACCCGAAAAGCTCAAACCCAAGTCGAAAATTGCGTCTTCATAGGATACCCTAAGGAAACCATTGGGTATACCTTCTACCTCAGATCCAAGGCAAGATATTTGTTGCCAAGAACGAGTCCTTTCAGAGAAAGAGTTTCTCTCGAGAGAAGTAAGTGGGAGGAAAGTGGAACTTGATGAAGTACTACCTCTTGAACCGTGAGTAGCGCAGCTCAGAAGATGTTCCCTGGTGCGGCACCAATCAAGAGGAATTTAATGATGATGATCAAGGTACTTGGATCAAGTTACTACTGAACTCAGAGGTCCACAAGGACACGCTCCACACCATAGTGGTATGGCAACCCTGTCCTGGAAATCATGTTGTTAGACAACGGCGAACCTTTGAACTATGAAGAAGCGATGGCGGGCCCAGATTCCAACAAATGGCTTGAAGCCATGCAATCTGAGATAGGATCCATGTATGAAAACGAAGTATGGACTTTGACAGACTTGCCCGATGATCGGCGAGCGATAGAAAACAAATGGATCTTTAAGAAGAAGACGGATGCAGATGGTAATGTTACCATCTATAAAGCTCGACTTGTCGCTAAGGGTTATCGATAAGTTCAAGGGGTTGACTACGATGAGACATTCTCTCCCGTAGCGAAGCTAAAGTCCGTCCGAATCATGTTAGCAATTGCCGCATACTATGATTATGAGATATGGCAAATGGACGTCAAAACGGCATTCCTTAACGGCCATCTTAAGGAAGAACTGTATATGATGCAGCCGGAAAGTTTTGTCGACCCTGAGAATGCTAACTAGGTATGCAAGCTCCAGCGATCCATTTATGGGCTGGTGCAAGCATCTCGGAGTTAGAACATTCGCTTTGATGAGATGATCAAAGCGTTTGGGTTTATGCAGACTTATGGAGAAGCCTGCGTTTACAAGAAAGTGAGTGGGAGCTCTGTAGCATTTCTCATATTATATGTAGATGACATACTTTTGATGGGAAATGATATAGAACTTTTGGACAGCATAAAGGCCTACTTGAATAAGTGTTTTTCAATGAAGGACCTTGGAGAAGCTGCTTACATACTAGGCATCAAGATCTATAGGGATAGATCGAGACGCCTCATAGGTCTTTCACAAAGCACATACCTTGATAAGATATTGAAGAAGTTCAATATGGATCATTCTAAGAAGGGGTTCTTTCCTGTGTTGCAAGGTGTGAAAGCTCAGCTCAATGCCCGACCACGGCAGAAGATAGAGAAAAGATGAGTGTCATCCCCTATGCCTCGGCTATAGGGTCTATTATGTATGCCATGTTGTGTACCAGACCTGATGTAAACCTTGCTGTAACTTTGGTAGGAAGGTACCAAAGTAATCCCGGCATGGAACACTGGACAGCGGTCAAGAACATCCTAAAGTACCTGAAAAGGACTAAGGATATGTTTCTCGTTTATCAAGGTGACGAAGAGCTCGTCGTAAAGGGTTACGTCGATGCTAGCTTCGACACAGATCTGGATGACTCTAAGTCACGAACCGGATACGTGTATATTTTGAATGGTGGGGCAGTAAGCTGGTGCAGTTGCAAGCAAAGCGTCGTGGCGGGATCTACATGTGAAGCAGAGTACATGGCAGCCTCGGAGGCAGTGCATGAAGCAATTTGGGTGAAGGAGTTCATCACCGACCTAGGAGTCATACCCAATGCGCCGGGGCCGATCGCACTCTTCTGTGACAACACTGGAGCTATTGCACTTCCCAAGGAGACCAGGTTTCACAAGAAGACCAGGCACATCAAGCGTCGCTTCAACTCCATTCGTGAAAATGTTCAACATCGTGATACACGTGTGAATACATAGACCACAACGTGTCCCTAGTGAGCCTCTAGTTGACTAGCTCTTTGATCAACAGATAGTCATGGTTTCCTGACTATGGACATTGGATGTCATTGACAACGGGATCACATCATTGGGACAATGATGTGATGGACAAGACCCAATCCAAAGCATAGCTCAAAGATCGTGTAGTTCGTTTAGCTAGAGCTTTTCCAAATGTCAAGTATCATTTCCTTAGACCATGAGATTGTGCAACTCCCGGATACCGTCTGAGTGCTTTGGGTGTGCCAAACATCACAACGAATCGGGTGACTATAAAGGTGCACTACGGGTATCTCCGAAGTGTCTGCATTGGGTTGTAATCGAGATCTGGATTTGTCACTCCGTATGATGGAGAGGTATCTCTGGGCCCACTCGGTAATGCATCATCATAATGAGCTCAATGTGACCAAGTGTCTGGTCACGGGATCATGCATTATGGTACGAGTAAAGTGACTTGCCGGTAACGAGATTAAACGAGGTATTGGGATACCGACGATCGAATCTCGGGCATGTAACGTACCGATTGACAAAGGGAATTGTATACGGGATTGATTGAGTCCTCGATGTCATGGTTCATCCGATGAGATCATAGAGGAGCATATGGGAGCCAACATGGGTATCCAGATCCCGCTGTTGATTATTGACCTGAGAGGCGTCTCGGTCATGTCTGCATGTCTCCCGAACCCGTAGGGTCTACACACTTAAGGTTCGGTGACACTAGGGTTGTAGAGATATGAGTATGCAGTAATCCGAAAGTTGTTCGGAGTCCCGGATGAGATCCCGGACGTCACGAGGAGTTCCGGAATGGTCCAAAGGTAAAGAATTATATATAGGAAGTCAGGTTTCGGCCATCGGGAAAGTTTCGGGGGTCATCAGTATTGTACCGGGACCACCGGAAGGGTCCCGGGGGTCCACAGGGTGGGGCCACCTATCCCGGAGGGCTCCATGGGCTGAAGTGGGAGGAGAACCAGCCCCTGGTGCGCTGGTGCGCCCCCCCTTGGGCCCCCTGCGCCTAGGGTTGGGAAACCCTAGGGCGGGGCGCCCACACTGCTTGGGGGCAAGCCACCCCCCTGGCCGCCGCCCCCCCTTGGAGATCCCATCTCCTAGGGCCGGCGCCCCTCCTAGGGTCCCTATATAAAGAGGGGGGAGGGAGGGAAGCCACACCCATGCTCTTGGCGCCTCCCTCTCCCCTTGCTACACCTCTCCCTCTCGCTGAAGCTTGGCGAAGCCCTGCCAAGATCGCTGCTGCATCCACCACCATGCCGTCGTGCTGCTGGATCTTCATCAACCTCTCCTTCCCCCTTGCTGGATCAAGAAGGAGGAGACGTCTTTCTCAACCGTACGTGTGTTGAACACGGAGGTGGTGTCCGTTCAGCACTAGGATCATCAGTGATTTGGATCACGACGAGTACGACTCCCTCAACCCCGTTCTCTTGAACACTTCCGCTCGCGATCTACAAGGGTATGTAGATGCACTCCTCTCTTTCGTTGCTAGATGAACTCATAGATTGATCTTGGTGAAAGCGTAGAAATTTTTTATTTTCTGCAACGTTCCCCAACAAAAATTGATTCATTAACCATGAGTGATGGTGAGCCTACCTAATCTTTCATAGCATTGTAAGCATCCAAAGTATGGCTCCCCAAGAAATTACCTCCGGTGATGGTATCTAGTACATATCTATAACAAGTAGTAACACCCACATAAAATTACGAAGGAGAATGGTAGTAGATTGCTTATGACTAGATCAATTTTGAGCATTGCAAATTCTATACCAAGCATCTTTTAAATTGTCTCCCCCTTTTGCTTAAAATTGAGAACCTCACTTTCAGGGGTACTAATGGTAGTAGACGGACAAGCCATGACAGCAAAACGAGCAATCAAGCACACAAGCAAAGAAAAAGCAAACGGAAAGATGAACGGAAGAAGGGCGAATAAAAAGGCAAATATTTTTGTGTTTTTCTGAAAATGTTTTAGAAGTGGGGGAGAGGTAAATTAGAGGTAAATGGCAAATAATGTAATGCAAGAGATGAGAGTTTATGGTGGGTACTTGGTAGGCTTGATGTAGAACCTCCCCGGCAACGGCGCCAGAAATTCTTCCTTCTACTTCTTGAGCTTGCGTTGGTTTTTCCCTTGAAGAGGGAAGGGTGATGCAGCAAAGTAGAGATAAGTATTTCACTCAGTTTGAGAACCAAGGTATCAATCTAGTAGGAGGTACACGCAAGTCTCCAATCTATGCACCTGCACAAACAATCAAACACTTGCACCCAAAGCGATAAAGGAGTTGCGAATCCCTTCACGATCACTTGCAAGGATGAGATCTAATATATATATATATATATATATATATATATATATATATATATATATATATATATATATATATATATATATATATATATATATATATATATATATATATATATATATATATATATATAAGATTACTAAAACGTAAAACAAAGTAAAATTAAATAAATTGCAGCACGGTATTTTTAGGTTTTTGGTTTTATATATCTGAAAATATATGATGGAAAATAGACCCGAGGGCCATAGGTTTCACTAGAGGCTTCTCTCTTGAAGAAAGCATACGGTGGTGAACAAATTATTGTCAAGCAATTGATAGAAAAGCGCAAAGTTATGACGATATCCAAGGCAATGATTGTGAATATAGGCATCACGCATGTATCGAGTAGACCGACTCTTGCCTGCATCTACTACTATTACTCCACGCATCGACCGCTATCTAGCATGCATCTAGAGTATTAAGTTCATAAGAACGAAGTAACGCCTTAAGTAAGATGACATGATGTAGAGGGATAAACTCAACCAATATGATGAAAACCCCATCTTTTTACCCTTGATGGAAACAATACAATACGTGCCTCGCTACCCCTACTTTGTCACTGGGTGAGGACACCGCAAGATTGAACCCAAAACTAAGGACCTCTCCCATTGCAAGAAGAACCAATCTAGTTGGCCAAACCAAACCGATAATTCGAAGAGAAATACAAAGATATCAAATCATGCATATAAGAATTCAGAAGAGACTCAAATAATATTCATAGATAATCTGTCATAAATCCACAATTCATCGGATCTCGACAAACACACCGCAAAACAATATTACATCGGATAGAACTCCAAGAACATCAAGGAGAACATCGTACTGAAGATCAAAGAGAGAGAAGAAGCCATCTAGATACTAGTTATGGACCCATAGGTCTGTGGTAAACTACTCACGCTTCATTGGAAGGGCAATAGAGGTTATGTAGATGCCATCCATGATCGAATCCCCCTCCGGCAGGGTGCTGGAAAAGGCCCCAAGATGTAATATCACGGGAACAGAAGGTTACGGCGTAGAAAAAGTATTTTGGTGGACGCTTCTGGTGGTTTGGGAATATTTGGAAATTTATAGCGCAAGAATTAGGGTTGGAGGAATCGCGAAGGGCCCACAAGCCAGGGGGCGCGCCAAGAGGGCTTGTGGTGCCCTCGAGACTCTTCTGGTTCTCTCTCCAAGTCGGCTGGGTGTCTTCTGGTCCAAGAAAAATCATCGCGAAAGTTTTATTCCATTTGGACTCCGTTTGATATTCCTTTTCTGTAAAACTCAAAAATAAGGAAAATAACAGACATTGGCACTGGGCTCTAAGTTAATAGGTTAGTCCCAAAAATAATATAAAATAGCATATTAATGCATAAAAAACATCCAAAACAGATAATATAATAGCATGGAACAATAAAAAATTATAGATACGTTGGAGACGTATCACCTCCTTTCTGGTTTAAAGGACTCATCTGAAAAAATACATTTCCATCATATTAGGCTCATGTTGTTCCAAGTTAAAGGGCTTTGAGTCTCACGCCACATTTATTTCATAGAGATAAGAGAAAGGAATTAGACTATCCACAGTGGGAGTAACATAGGTGGTAACATCACACTTATCTAGACAAAATAGATGACATGGCAAGTAATTAATGTTGAAAGAGCGACATGTAGTGTAACATACAATAGTAGCTAGTTACTACTGTAAATGAGTAATATCACACATACCAAGACATGTAGTATGAATCCACAACCTAATAAATGAAGAGTTACATAACACCACATATGTTACTCCCCACTATAAAGGTAGTCGCATAGACTAGTGACATAGTCTAAGTTACTCTCCACTATGGGTAGTCATGCTTGCATCTTTTTGTAGTACTAGTAGTATACAGGTCGCTTCCCGCGGACATGCCCGGGCTGTGGAAGAGGAAGGAGAAGAGAAGCATACTGTGGAGTACAACATCTGCAACACGAGCTCCGAGGAAATTTCATGCCAAACAATGCATAGTACATTATTTAGTAGTAATAGCAACTACTACCTCCGTTCTGGTTTATAAGTCCTCTTTGTATTTTGTGCCAAATTTTGACTAGAGATTTAACTAGCAAAATATTAATGCATGTCACAAAAAATTATATAGTTTGATTTGTGTTTCAACATAGTTTCCAATTATTATTATTATTATTATTATTATTATTATTATTATTATTATTATTATTATTATGACATGCATTAATATTTTGTTTGTTAAATTTAAGGTCAAAAATTGACACATAATACAAAGGGAACTAATAAACCAGGACGAAGGTACTCCCTCCGTAAACAAATATAAGAGTGTTTAGATCACTAAAGTAGTGATCTAAACACTCTTATATTTCTTTACACATGGAGTAGTAGATAGTATGAATTGGCCTTTAGGTTCCGTGTGGATGACATGGTACAACATGCAGGCCGTAAATTTTTTTTGGCTAAACAACATGCAGGCTGCATGTCGAACAACATGCAGGCTATAGTTCGACAGCCTACCGCTCCGCCTCGCATGGTTTGGCCACGCAAGATTTGCATGCAGGCATGTCATGCACGTTGTTGTCGAAGTCGTGCTCGAAAAAGGGCGATGAGGTCCGCTAGTCCGCATTGGTCCCTACACCCAGAAAACAAACTAATCCTAGTCGCTATAAATGTCATGCATGCTTAAATTCCAGATTAGTGGATGGACGCGAACGTGTCATACAACAAACGGCCCGCCGGCTCCCTAATCTCAAATATAAACTGCACTAGTTTGTGCCCGTAGAACATTCATTCCGAAGGGACGAAGTGCATTAAAAACAGATGAAGGGACGGAGCCCTACAGTTACCATCTCATCTCATCTAAACCAGTTCCCAAGGGGACAAGGTAGTTCATCGCCATTGCTATGGATTCGCAAGGCGGCGGTGCTTCTCATCCTCGTCCAGGTTGGGAGACATTGGACGACAATCCTTTAGGAGAAATTGTAAGTCGCTATGACTTCCTCACATCCGCAATTTCACTTCAATCTTGCATACTTGGTTTGTGTATCCATTCACCTTTTATAAGCCACTTCATCCGTTTGTGTATCATTTTCAACCTATCATGTTCTTATCCACAAAAAAAATCAATGTAAGGGTTCATTTTATGGCGCTATTGATAGAAAGTCATTTCCTTTGTATCTTTTAATTGCTTACCTCTTTGAGACTTGGCATTGCAATTCATACACTGCAATCTTGCATACTCATCAGTGTATTCGTTCACCTCGTATAAGCCGCTTCTTCCTTAGCAGTACTGGCACCAAATGCTTTAAGACAACACGTAAATATGCGTGGGAGAAGGCCATGCTATGCATCCTCAAGGACAAGCATGTTTCCTAGGGGTCTCTCAAGCGCGGCGTGGCCATAGTTGCAAGTTGATGCCCCTTGAGATGCCGATGTTGAGGGGCACCCGGGTGACTGCGAGTGCGCCACTATGACCCGGTTCGGTCACCTTTTTTGACTGGGCGGATGTTGAGGAGAGTATTTAGGGCCGGGGTCCAGCTCTAAAACTTCAGTGTACACAAAGCAATGCTCAAAGGCCTAAAGTATGTCACTTATCAACATTGTACGTTAATGATACTATGGCCGACATGCATTATTATTTTCTTAGTCCTGGTTTATTGGCCCCCTTCGCATTTTGTGCTAAATTTTGACCTCAAATTTAACTAACAAAATGTTAATGCATATGACCAAAAATAATATCACTGGAAACTATGTTCAAACACAATCCAATGATATAAATTTTGGTGGCATACATTAACATTTTATTAGTTAGATCTTTGATCAAAATTTTGCATAAAATACAATAGGGACCAATAAAACAGGACGGAGGTAGTACTAGTAACTAGTAGTACTGGTAGATGTTCATAATTAACTAAGCAAACATACGGGCGACACACGCACTAACTAGTACTAGTACTACTTCTCACATGCTGGCCAGACACAATCGTTCTCTTTGTCGTCCTTGTCGGCGGCACCCCACCATGCTTGGATCTCTGCCCAGCTCTCCTTAGCGCCGCGGTAGCTACCGCCGCGATCTTGGCAGGTGGAGGCATTGGGGAATGATGGCCAGACGCCATCGTTCTCCTTCCCGACCTTGTTGGCGACACCATACCGTGCTTGGATCTCCGCCGAACTCTCCTTAACAGCGTGTGTGTCCTCTTCTTTATTGCGACAGTGGGACTCTCTTTTCTTGAGTGCTTTCTGCTTTTTC
This sequence comes from Aegilops longissima, assembly GCA_021605205.1. Taxonomy (NCBI): domain Eukaryota; kingdom Viridiplantae; phylum Streptophyta; class Magnoliopsida; order Poales; family Poaceae; genus Aegilops; species Aegilops longissima. The sequence continues at coordinate 178,341,200 of CM038680.1, read as the reverse complement.
TGCTCCCTCTGTGCGGCTTTGGACTCCTCTTGCTCTACCATCCATTTGGCCTTGGTAGCTTCGAAGTCCGCCCACGTAGGTCTGAAGTTGTGAGCAGCGATGAACCCGGCACGGCGGGATGCCATCACTTCCTTACCATTTAGTGTGCGTTCATGGGCGGCAAGGAACCCATCACTTCCTTACCGGTTAGTGTGCGGCATTGGTACCATGAACGACGCTTGGAGAGAGCTCTGGGTGGAGTGGCCGAACAACCATATAGTGCATTGGTTTTTTAGAGCTCAAGGACAAATGACGAAGGAAATTTAGATTCCCCTTCAATTAATCCTGGTCATTTATCATTGCACGCGGTTAATTTCCGTAGCCTCTGGAAATTGTGTGCACTAACTCTATTGTGGGTTGTTTCTGATTGGCCGCAACCCCAGCCACACGGATCATGTGCGTGCACCGGGATCAAACGACATTTCACGTCCCTCTCATCACACATGTGTAGCTGTAGCTAGGATTTAATGTTTCTACGCTACTACCTCCGTCCTAGTTTATTGGTCCCCTTCACATTTTGTGCTAAATTTCGACTTTAGATTTAATTAACAAAATGTTAATGCATGTAACCACAAATAATATCACTAGAAACTATGTTTAAATATGAATCCAATGATATATTTTTTGGTGGCATGCATTATTATTTTCTTACTTCAATCTATGGTTAAAGTTTGGCACAAAATACTAAGGGGGCTAATAAATCAGATGGTGGTAGTAAATGTCTAGAAAATGCACATAATGGCCTAAATATGGTAAATGAACCCAGAAAAATGCCAAATTTGAACACAGTGCTTTGTAGGGTGTATGTTGATCGTAGAAAAAAAGTCAAGTGCCACATTAATTGAGTACTTCAAACTACAAAAGCAATACCACCACGCCCGCGTTTGTCCGCCCTGACCCACCAAAACCCCTTTCCTCGCATGCACGTGCTTCTCGCCTGAAATGGCCAGCACCGCTCCAGAACGTCAATGCCGCATTCACGCTTGACGCGACCTCTCACTAGCGCCGGCATTGCAGCAGCGTGATGGCCGAGAGAGTGCCACCCACGCCGCTTCCTAGTGCAAGTGACTGCTCCGCATTATAATGACACCATGACCATTCATCCTTCCGCTGCCCACATTAATTACACGCAGCTACCGACTAACCTACTCCGACGCCACCCGTCCGTCTGTTGCGGCTCATTTCCATTCGCCCTCTATATTAACTTCAACCTCGGCCATAGCCACAGACCCACGGTCATTCTCCTATGGTCCCTTTCTCCTGTCGGCACCACCCCAACCATGGCCTCCTCGCTCTCCGAAGCTCTCTGGGATGTACTATCGCCAGAGCAGACAAAGGTACATCACCGGATCCGTACATCACTGGATCCGCTTCGGGCATGCTCCAAAGCTCTCTTGGATGTACTATCGTACGAGCAGACAAAGGACATCGCCGGCTCCCCCTGGCCGCCCTCCGCTGCCACAACCATGGAGCCGGCATGTCTGCATGGGCACCACAGGCAGTGAGGAAGAGTAGTGCATGGTAGGTCGCCGTTGCTCTGGTCCCAGGAAGGCCACCGCTCCTCCCCTCCGTCGATGCCAAACTTGGTGGTATCAACATCGGCGACCGATTAGCCACTTGGTAGTGAAGTGGAGGTGGAAATCTTTAGAACCTTGCACTCGGAGGAGGAGGAGGTTATGGAGGCGGAGATGGAGAGTGCCAAGGTGGATGAGGAGGAGGCGAAGGCAATAGCTGGAGCGTTAGTTCTCGGGGCTCATGGCCGGACATGGTGGTCGGGCACCGCCGATCATTTAAATTAGGTTTAGAGTAGGTTTTAGTATGGTTTGTGTGAAAAATGTAATAAATTTTGTACGGTTTGTAGGAAAAGTTTTCAAAATGTAATGAATTTCGTCTGGTTTATAAGAAATTCGGTTTGCTTGCATGAATTTCATCTGATTAGTTCATGTCGTTGTCGAAAGGTATGCGGGCAACATTGGATGGCATCCTCCATCGTCAGTGTCCGCAGATAGATGCCGGTGTAAATTTGTGGGTCAATATTGGAGATGTCCTAACCATCATGTTGTAATCCCTAAATAGTGCTCCATTATTATGCAGGGAACAGTGATCCCTCGAACAACATCAGATCGCCGGTCGTGGATGTGCCTGGGGTATTCGGTCTCACGTGGAAACTTGTAACTGACGACTCCCACTTGGGACGTACTATCCTAGAGTCGTTACATATGGTACCATTAAAGGGCAACAAGGTGCCACGATCTATCACAATGGGACCCTGATCATATATCCAGGTTTGAGATGCCAGGTATACCATATGGACGACGGCGTGTTCGATCCCCGTGATGCTACCTAGGTGCGCATGAATACATTTGGAGAGTACTCGGTTTTCAATGGGGATAGCTACCCCATAGTGAAATCGCTGCCTCCTTCCGTGCACGAGCCGATGGCCTGCCGGCGGAGGGAGTACTGCGTGTGGGCTCCGACCCTCGAACTACACCGTGAAATTGCCCTTAAAGGAAAAAAGGGCGGTCATATCATGTTGTTGCCGTGTTTCGCACTCCTCCCTTGTAAGAGTGGAGATGCTTGCTTACATAAATATGGAAGAACTGGAGATGCTCTATCACGTTGTTCATGTCCTCGTCAATCCCCTGACATGTGGGACATACAGCACGTGCCAAGCCATAATTTATTGTCGTATCTTGATATCTAGGCTACGTGCCAGTCTTAAGACAAGTCTGGCGTATGAACCACTGCACGCCAAGCAGGAGGCGTGGTGAGCAATCTTCAAGTCATCACCTTGTTTCAAAAGATCTTCAAGTCAAGAAAAAAATAGTATGAACCAGTGCACAAGCCAAGTTCACTGCGCTGCCATATTTCGCACTCCTCCGTCATGAGAGTAGAGACACTAGCTTTCATAAAAAAATGAAACTCTACTACTTATCTCTATATCTATCTTCTCTACTACTTATCTCTACTACTTAAAAATAACGTAAGGTTCCCATTTCACCTTTCTTTCCACCACCCCTTCATCCAACCTTCAATGTATATGATAATCGATCACCTTAATTTACTTATCTTCTGAACCAATTCCACTTTAATTTATTTACACAACTTCTACTCAAGATATAAGGTAATTCATAGTCAGAATTTGATGAACATTTATTTACACAATCACGTTAGTAACTCACAAGCTAACGTACTAGAATATTTATATCCCGTTCAATACACGAGCATTGTTCTAGTAGTAGTATGAAAGAGCAATGACACTATACCGACGGGTTTCCTTGCTCGTCCTTGATATCGGAAAGAATACTTTCGTTCCCCGACATGTGGGACATCGACCATCCTGGTCCACTTGCCATGCATCAAAATTAGAGTGCATCACGTAGAACTGCAGGGAGACTCACCCCGGTCATAGCACCGCAGTAATAATGACTAATGACCCATCAAATCACAGGCCCAACCTTTCCCAATGTAAGTTTCTCGGACGAAGGAACCGTCATGACTTTGTTGGATCCGCTTCTTCAAAAAAACCACTGTACCAACAATACTGCTACCACACATGAATACTATACGGCACTGTAGCACATCATATCACTCAAACCGACTAGGCCAAACTAGCCCGCCTAACATGCGGGAAAGCCCCGCCTCATCTTTTTGTTTCGGATTTCTATCAATCGATCGCACGAACAAGCGAAAGAAAATAGTAGAAAATGTTACACTTTGCAAGTTCAAAAAGAAAAGGCAACACACTTAAAGCGCGCCTGTCGCGTTCACGTTGCACCCCCCACAGTCGGTCTACCACGCCACTCACCAAAGGGGACATGTGTTGTCTTGCATTTTCACTAACATGTGGGACTACAACTAAATAAATCGACGATAGCCAAAATCTAATTGCCCGCTGAGCGTCGGCTGAAAAGAGAGAGACAGGGAGGGGGAAGAAATCGGTTGCCCGCCGCACATGGACTCTAAGAAATATGGTGATAATGTAAGGTGGGCCATGTTTTAATAAAGTAATACTATTTATACTGCTTGTAGAGTTGATTTGACGGAAATGTATCATAAAATGCCCCATTCGAAAGTTTTTGTACGCCAATGTTCTAGGATTTGTACGTTTCGATATGATTTTGTTGACGACTAAAAAGAAATGGAAGGCGTTTCTCTCTGCCCAGATCTCTCTCCATCCCGTAACCCCTCTCTAGCACACATACGCATACTCTCTGTAGCCACTTCAAAAGTTCGACGTCAACTACACATTCACGCTTCCAGCAAAAAAATACACATTCACGCTTGTTACAAGTACATACCAATTTTATTCCGAATGCTGGCTATGAAGGGCATCTCCAAGCGGACCCGTAAACCTCACGCAATTGTCTGGACTGCGGAAGCCATCCAACGCCGACCTGTATCAGTCCGCGAAGCGGTCTGGATGTGATCTCTCCTGCAAACTGGAGACAAAAGTGGGGGAGGTTTGCGGGAGTCCAGACCGCTTCTGACTGCCCTGACCCACCAAAACAAACCTCCCCCCTCCCGCATGCGCTCCCGCCTGGCCCCAGCTGCCCGCATTCATGTCGCTGTAGAGTGCACAACTTCGCATTGAAGACGGCTCAGGCATACAAGCCGACTGAGTGGCCCACCGAGCCCGCCGGATATGAGTGAGGTAGCTCACTACTCCACCTCCCTCTCTTAGGCCAACAGAGCAAGTTGCCGCCCCAATCCGGCGTGTGGTTCAGCAACTTGCCGCTCCAAGCCAGCTCGCGGAGGAGGGGCGAGTTGCTCCAGGCCAGCACAGAGAGGAGCACAACGGCATGTTGAGATTACAATGTGCATTAAATCGTTGCATGCATGTAATAGTTTTTTATTGGTCATGCATGCATGCATTGTAATTAACGTTTTTAACACAATTTTTTAGTAAACTGAGTGCAATAATTAAGTAGTTTTGTAAACTACTAGTACTACGCCTGAAATGGTACAAAATCAATACCACCACCACGCCCATGTCTGACCGCCCAGGCCCATCCAAACCTCCTCCCTTGCCAGCGCGCGCTTCTTGCCTGAAACGATCAACGTCGCCCTAGAGTGTTAGTGCCGCATTAATGCCTGGCCAGAGCAGAGACGACCACTCATTGGCGTCGGCTTTGAAGCAGCACGACGACCGAGAGAGCGCCGCTTCGCGGTGCATGTGACTGCTCCGCATTGAAATGACACCATGGTCGTTCGTTCATCCGTGCGCTGCCCACATTAATGACATACAGTTGGCGAGGAACCTACTCCAACGTCACTTGTCCGTCCACCTACCACCGCTCATCGCCATTTGCTGGCTATATAAACTTCAGCCTAGGCCATGGCCGTAGTCATCCTCTTGTGGTCCCTTTCTCCTCTCGGCACCAGTCCCACCATGGCCTCCTCTCGCTCCAAAGCTCTCTGGGATGGACTGTTGCGAGAGAAGAAGAAGGGCATTGCCGTCTCCACCCCAGCCGCGCTCCGCCTCCACGATCATGAAGTCGACACGTATGCGCGGGCGCCGCCGGCAGCGAGGAAGAGTAGTGCATGGCAGGTCGCCACCACTCGGGTCCCAAGAAGGCCACCGCTTCTCCCCTCCCGTCAAATCTAAGCTCGTTGGGCACAACATCGAGGGTCAATTATCCGATTGGCGGCAACGTGGAGGTGGAAATCTTCACTTCCTGGAGCTCCGAAGGAGAAGACTACGGAGGCGGAGCTGGAGAGCGCCGAGTCAGAATAGGAAAAGGTGAAGGCAATAGCCAGAGCTTCTGTGACGCCCCAAGACCGGAGCTTCAGTTGCCTTCCAGGGTTTCCGAGTTTTGTCGTGTGTTTTGTTTTGTCTGTGCATTCATCATGTCATCTCTTGCATTGCATCATCTCATCATGCCATCATATCATTAATTTTTAAAACTCAACTAAATAAATTGTATGGATTTTTTCGATCCATTTAAACCGAGGGATTCACATGGTGACTTCTCTTTATAACATATCCTCCCAATATTAGGGAGCTATATTAAAAATATTCCATTGTTTTGGAATCACCATAACCCACTTGCATAATAAATCCCATGCCTTTTCTGCTCCGAGTTGACCTCAAAACCTTGCCAATTTTATTTCATCATTTTCCGGAGTTCCACCAAAAATCCTTGGGCCATTTTTGTTAAATTCTTCATATTTTTGTGAGCCCGGGAAAATTGTCCTCGTTCCCAAATTCTTTCCCTAACCCTCTCTTTCTTTTTGTCTCTCTTTAATGGTTTTTCTGCTAAGTAATATAAGAGAGGGAGAGAGAGTGCCTAGCCGGCCTCTTAGGCCCAGCCGGCCCCTGGCCATTCTCCTCCACCAGGCCGGCCTAGCCTCCCGAGGCCCAAGGCCCAACCTAGACCCTTCCTAACCCTAGCCCCGAAGGCCAGCCCAGCCTCATCTCCCTCGACTCCCTCCAGCGCCGCCAGCGCTCGACCCCGCTCGCCTCCCTCTCGATCCCCATCTCTCCCTCATCGCTCGGTCCTCATCTCCCCTCGATCTCCTCCCTCAACGCCGTCATCTCTCTCGATCCCCCTCGTCCTCCTCCCGACCGTGCCGCCAGAGGAAGCCGCGGCTCGACCCCAATCCTCCTCCACCCCGCGCCCGATCCCGCTCATCCTTGCGCCCTCCGGTGAGCTCGCCTTGCCTCGCCTCTGCACCTTCCCGTTGGCCCGGCTTCTCCTCGCCCTGCGCGCCCGACGCCGCCCCGTCTCGCCGTGCCAACCCCGCCGCCAAGCGTCGCCGGCCTCTCCTTCCTCCATCTCTGGCCTTCCTCGCTCAAACCTGCGTCGGTGCTCCCCTGCATCTGCGCCCGAGGCCATGGCCTCCTCGTTCTGATTCATGGGCGAATCGCCGGAGCCGCCGTCGTCGCCACACCATCGCCGCTGTTTCGCCCGTCCTGCATCGGCCTCCTCCCGAGCTCGCGCCGTCGCTCCTCCGCACCGAGCCGTGGAGTGGTGCTCCTCGCCCGCCCCCTCGCCTTGCCGCCTCCTCCGTTGGTGGCGACCACCAGAGCTCCACAAGGAGCCGGAGTCCCTGCCTCCACAACCACCGAACCAGGCCGCCAGACCATCTTCGAGATTTTCGCCAAGTACCAGGTCAACGAGGACCGCCAAGTTCGTCTTCTGCAGTTTCCGAATTCACCAAGTACCACGACGACCGTCGATGAACGTTTTGGACCGCCAAGTTCGGCTACGAACCTCGAGACCATCTTGTTGCACGCCAACATGAGTACGACCACGGACGGCTACCTGCGGATGGATTTCGTCAAGTTCAACGACGACCCGTGAAGCACATGGGAACATCAAGTTCCTCTCCGAACGTGTACGACTACCATCGCGAGACCGCAAGTACCACGACAACCCCGAAGGGATTCGGACCCGTCAAGTACCTCTTCGAAAAACGAACGAGAACAACTACTTCCCTCTACGAAACGCGAACCGTCCCGTTTGAACGATCCGAAGGTATAACCCGAGACGACCGCGATGAGATGCCCTTGCATGTATGAGATGCACGATATGGTCGCACCGTGTCCGAATTGTCCTTGCGATGCCCCTCTTTTGCCATGCCACCGTTCCGTGGGAACCCGGTAACCGGGAACACCTCACCATCTTGCTCAACTCGCTTCCGTCACGCTTTCTTTTGCACCGACATCTCGATGAGCTGTCGGAACCGATATGTTGCCGTGGCACCATTTTCGGATTCGTTGCCGTGGCACCCCTTTCTTCCACCACGGTGACAGAATGCTTCATAATGCTCTTGTCAACATTTTCATAAAATTGCATAAAACTTGCACATGTCATCCGCATCATGATAACAACATTTAAATGTTTAACATTGTTGGTTGCATTAATTTGCTTAAATGCCATGCTAAAATGATTTATTTCATAACTAAATAACCGTAGCTCCATTTTAAATAAATTATATATGTAAATGGGGTAGAAAAATGCCTAGTTTAACATGGCGTACTTATTTTGCATGTTTAACAACTCTAAAATTGTGTTTAGGGCAGAACAGTACCTAATCCATAAATATGCACATGAGGATTTTTCCGGAATTGTTGTTGTTGTTTCCGGCCTCATTTAATCTTGCCTAAATAGTTAGTTTCATATGCTTCACCCCCTTGCCATGCTTAATAACATTTAATATTGTTGGGTAGCCTAAACAAGAGTGAACTAAAGAAATGTTGTGAAGTTTCGTCAATATGCAATTCGTTGCATATTGAGCTCCACTTAACTTGTAGTTTTGTTTGTGCATGTTGCCATGCCATGCATATTTAAACCGGACATGCATCATACTTGTTTGTGCATCATGCCATGTTTATGTGATGGTTGTTTACTATGATGTTTGCTTCTTTCCGGGCTGCTTCTCTCGTTAGCTTCGGTTTCGTTCCGGAGTTGTGAGGATTCGTGCGACTTCGTCCGTTTGTCTTCTTCATGGACTCGTTCTTCTTCCTTGCGGGATTTCAGGCAAGATGACCATACCCTCGAAATCACTTCTATCTTTGCTTGCTAGATGCTCGCTCTTTTGCTATGCCTATGCTACGATGCCTACCACTTGCTATATCATGCCACCCACATTGCCATGTCAAACCTCTAACCATCCTTTCCTAGCAAACCGTTGTTTGGCTATGTTACCGCTTTGCTCAGCCCCTCTTATAGCGTTGTTAGTTGCAGGTGAAGATGAAGTTTGTTCCTTGTTGGAACATGGAGTTGTTGTTCCTTGTTGGAACATGTTTACTTGTTGGGATATCACAATATATCTTATTTAATTAATGCATCTATACACTTGGTAAAGGGTGGAAGGCTCGGCCTTATGCCTGTGTTTTGTTCCACTCTTGCCGCCTAGTTTCCGTCATACCGGTGTTATGTTCCCGGATTTTGCGTCCCTAACGCGGTCGGGTGATTTATGGGACCCCCTTGACAGTTCGCTTTGAATAAGACTTTTCCAGCAAGGCCCAACATTGGTTTTGCCATTTGCCTCACCTATGCCCTTTTTCCCTTGGGTTTCCGGAGCCCAAGGGTCATCTTTATTTTAGCCCCCCCGGCCAGTGCTTCTCTAAGTGCTGGCCTGAACCGAGTAGACTCATGGGGCCCCTCGTGGCAACTCGAGGTTTGGTTTTACTCAGAGGATGTCTCATCCGTGTTGCCACGAGCGAGATATGTGCACCTCCTATCGGGATTGTCGGCACATCGGGCGGCTTTGCTGGTCTTGTTTTATTGCTGTGAAATGTCTTGTAGCCGGATTCCGAGACTGATCGGGTCTTCCGGGAGAAGGAATATCCTTCGTTGATCGCGAGAGCTTATCATGGGCTAAGTTGGGACACCCTGCAGGTATTATCTTTCAAAGCCGTGCCGCGGTTATGTGGCAGATGGGAATTTGTTAATGTCGGTTGTAGAAAACCGAAGTTGATCTTAATTAAAATACATCAACGCGTGTGTAACCGTGATGGTCTCTTCTCGGCGGAGTCCGGAAGTGAACACGGTGTTGGAGTTATGTTTGGCGTAAGTAGTTTCAGGATCACTTCTTGATCATAGTTGTTCGACCGTGCCTTGCTTTCTCTTCTCGCTCTCTTTTGCGATTGTAGCCACCATATATGCTAGTCGCTAAACTGCTGCAGCTCCACCTCATACCTTTACCCTTACCTTAAGCTTAAATAGTCTTGATCTCGCGGTGTGAGATTGCTGAGTCCCGTGACTCACAGATACTTCAAAACCAGTTTGCGGTGCCGATGAAACCGTGCGGTGGCGCATCCAAGCTCAAGGAGGAGCTCGATGAAGACCTTGTTCATTGTGTTGTTTCGTTTCAGTTGATCGAGAGTAGAGCCCAGTTGGGACGATCGGGGATCTGTAGCATTTGGGGTAGTCTTCTTTTATTTTGGTTCCGTAGTCGGACCTTGATTGTATCTGTATGATGTAATGCTTTACTCATGTATTGTGTGAAGTGGCGATTGTAAGCCAACTATGTATCTCTTTCCTTATGTATTACATGGGTTGTGTGAAGATTACCTCACTTGCGACATTGCTTTCAATGCGGTTATGCCTCTAAGTCGTGCTTCGACACGTGGGAGATATAGCCGCATCGAGGGCGTTATAAGTTGGTAATCGAGCCTTCCCGACTTAGGAGCCCCTACTTGATTGTTTGTTTGGCGTTGTTGAGTCTAGAATGGAAAATGTTTTGAGTCTTAGGATTATATATATCGGAGAGTAGGATTCTTTTTACTCCTCGGTCCTTCGTCGCTCGGTGAGGTATCCCGACGTAGAGTTTTGACTTTTCTCTCCTCAAATTTCACTAAAAAATTTTAGGATCACGCTGGTATCTTGGAATCGTTCCGATGGTTTTGTGGCGAGAACATTGTTCTTGGTGCCTCGACATTTAGGGGTTGTGGCGGTGTCCCGGAGTTGAGCTCCAAGGTGTTGTCGTCACAATTTTATCGTTGCAGATTCGGAATACCCGAGTTTTGCCGACATCGAAATCTCTTTTGTGCAGTTGTTGGTGAGATAACCTCGATAGCCCGATCTTGTGGCGAGTCGGGAGTATTGCCATGACTCAGTATAACGGATGCTTTTGAAGGTCGAGGTACACGATTTCGAGGATTTCTTGGTTATGTGTTGACGGATGGATACAGCTGGATCTAGGTATTGTTAGTTTGGGTGATATATTTTGTGTCCCCTGTATCCCCAACACCTGATCGCATAACCAGAAAGTTTCGGGAGTTTATAGGTGGGAATTCAAGTATCTCGTAGGATATCTTTCCAACACACACATGATACGATATGGGATCTATCATATGTATTTGTTTCCGGCTTATTCTGCAAGCCAAATCCTTTGTTTTGTTTTGTTTTGTGGTATTCGAGTTGCTTCGAAGTCAAGTGTTGATTCCATACTTTTCCTAAATGGTGTTCTCATATTGCTATGTGAATACTAATCCTTCTTGATCATTGAACTTGTCATGTCAATTCTTTTCTCAACCGGCGTGCTTCTCTTCAAGTGGATCCGATCATTACAACATTCGCAAGATCAATTCTAAGCTTTTTCTCAACGGTGTTCGTTTCATCCGACCTAAGTTGCCTTTGTTTTCCCGCCCTCCCACCCTTTTTCTTCAAGGACTCAGATTTCTTAATCAAGTATCCATTTTGTTGAGTGAAGTTTCTTCATTCTTTTCCTTTAAATGTTTTATCCGGTGATTTCTCATGAAGACGCTAAGGAAGCTTTTACCTTATCATTGTTCCATTCTAATTTTCTTCTCCGGTGGATTTAAGTCAAGTTTTCAGTGTTGATCGTATTCTTTTCATCGTTTCAAATGCTTTCTCATGTCGGTGCATCTCTTAATCATCCACTTCTCGCTATTCAATTGTTCCGGAGTGTTGAAGATATCTCAGAAGATTCTAGTTTCCATTCTCAATTCACTCAAGTTCTTTTGAGGATGCTATCTCATTCAAGCCATTTAAATCTTACCGGTGCAATATCTATTTCAAGCAATCGTTCAACGGTGTTTCTTTTGAGTGGGCCCTAACCCACAGGTCTTTTCCTAGGATCTTACCTGACTCTTCTAATTTTCCGGAGTTATTCTCAAATTCTTTGCAAAGTTTGACGTAAGAATGGGTTTTCATCAGTCATATGCCTTTGTCCAATATCTTTCAAATTATTTTCATTGTTGGTTCAACCTTTCTAATTTTCATTCCGGAGTGCCTCAACAATTCATAGTGGTGTTTCTCGTCGTCATCCTCGAATTTTGAAGACCGAAGAAGAGTTTCTCTTAAATCTTGCTCCATTCTCTTCAAGATTCATGGTTCTAGCTTGATGCCATCCTCTCATAATTGTCTTTATTGTGAGAATTCTTTTCATCCATCCGGAGCAATTCAGAAATCTTTTCAGTTTGAGTATCCACAGCCCATCATCTCAGAATTATTCATTCAAGCGTTCAACTCTTGTTTTCCAAATCTTACCGGTGCATCATTCAAGTATTCTCCAATCAGCTCGTCATCTATTCGTTCACATGTATCTAAATTCCCCTCAAGCATCTTCATTCGTTTTCCAATTCTTCCTGGTGAATTGTGCCTTTGCTACTTTCATTTTCAATTCTTACGGTGGTTTGTTCAAGATTTCACTTCCTTTGTTATCATATCAATTCATTCGTTCTTTCCGAATCCTACCGGTGGTTCGTTGAAGACCTACCCAAGTTTGCGCCATATCTATCTTAATCCTTTCTACGAGAATAAGTAGTATGACAAATCCATTGCTTGTCATCAATTCAATTGGTGAAGGATGAGCATAATGTAATTCTTATTCTTGTTTCATCGAGTAAATTCAATTCCTTATTCCGGAGGTTCATCAAAATTCTTTATTTCATTTATTCATCTTTCTTTCCGGAGTTCCAAGTTTTCTCGGTGATATCATTTCAAAGCTCCATCTAAATCATTGCAAGGGTTCACCTTGTGTTTTCAACTTCTCTTTCTTTCTATCACCCTTTTGTTTACCGGAGTTCTTCATGGAGGCTCTACATGATGGTTCGTCAAGGATTCTTTTCATTCTTCAATTGTTCATCAAGATTTCTCTCGGAGTTAAGATCCGTCAAGCCATACTTCAAAATAAACATGGTTCCAACACATGTTTCGTTTTGAGGCGTTCAAATATTCTTCTTCCTACATTCCGAAGTGCAATTCTTTCTACCTTATCTTTTGAGGTGGTCTTATGTCATTCTTGACAATTTTCCTTCATGCCTCATGATTCACATGTTGTCAAGAACGAAGTATTTTTAAATCCATCAATCTCTTCGTTGGAGTTATCTTGGTATAGATTTCACCTAAAGCCTTCCCTAAGGAATGTTGATATTGTGGTGCTTATCAATGATCCAAGTTTTTAACTATCCTCTCGGCGAAAGCAGTTTTCATCTCTTCGTTGATCTCAAGCAAGCAATTGTTTCCGTTGGTGGCAGAAGCTCACCTCATAATTTTGTGATGTTTCCGTAAGTCCACTACAAGCTTATTCTTTTCGTTGTTGGTTTTCCAACAACTCCGCTCTATCCTTCTTTTTAACGGTGCTTTCCAAACTCGTTTGTGGTAGAAGTTGTCATTTTCTTCTCCGTCCCTTTATCCCAACAATCTAGATTCTATTCTTTCGTTCCGAAGGCATTGTGATGTTGCTCTCTTCACCCATCACCTCGTTTTGTAAAGATCATGTTCTTTTTCTTGCATTATCCATTTAACCGGAGTGTTGTGTCTTCTCTTCAAGTTCTTTTCATCTTATCAAGTTTTCCTTCTTCTTTCAGTCGGAGTGCTGCCCAAATTTTATCAATCTTATTCCTTGTCTATCTAGTTTTAACCGGAGTGGTTTCAGTATCTATCTTATCACTAAACCTCTTGGTTCTCGTCGTATCCTTGTTCCTCTTTTCTAGCAGTGTTTTCAACTTTCTTCATCTTCGTTGTTTTCTTTCTTTCATTTTGTTCAACCTCTCAAGGTTCTTTGGTTTCACTCGTTTGTCGGAGAAGCAACTTTGTTTTACCTCTTCCTCTTCCGTTTTATATCCGGTGCCATCCTAGATCTCGGGGCGAGATCCTCTCGTAGTGGTGGAGTGTTGTGGCGCCCCAAGACCGGAGCTTGATTGCCTTCCGTGGTTTCCGAGTTTTGTCGTGTGTTTTGTTTTGTCTGCATTCATCATGTCATCTCTTGCATTGCATCATCTCATCATGCCATCATATCATTAATTTTTAAAACTCAACTAAATAAATTGTATGGATTTTTCGATCCATTTAAACCGAGGATTCACATGGTGACTTCTCTTTATAACATATCCTCCCAATATTAGGGAGCTATATTAAAATATTCCATTGTTTTGGAATCACCATAACCCACTTGCATAATAAATCCCATGCCTTTTCTGCTCGAGTTGACCTCAAAACCTTGCCAATTTTATTTCATCATTTTCCGAGTTCCACCAAAATCCTTGGGCCATTTTTGTTAAATTCTTCATATTTTTGTGAGCCCGGAAAATTTGTCCTCGTTCCCAAATTCTTTCCCTAACCCTCTCTTTCTTTTTGTCTCTCTTTAATGGTTTTTCTGCTAAGTAATATAAGAGAGGGAGAGAGAGTGCCTAGCCGGCCTCTTAGGCCCAGCCGGCCCCTGGCCATTCTCCTCCACCAGGCCGGCCTAGCCTCCCGAGGCCCAAGGCCCACCTAGACCCTTCCTAACCCTAGCCCCGAAGGCCAGCCCAGCCTCATCTCCCTCGACTCCCTCCAGCGCCGCCAGCGCTCGACCCCGCTCGCCTCCCTCTCGATCCCCATCTCTCCCTCATCGCTCGGTCCTCATCTCCCCTCGATCTCCTCCCTCAACGCCATCTCTCTCGATCCCCTCGCCCTCCTCCCGACCGTGCCGCCAGAGGAAGCCGCGGCTCGACCCCAATCCTCCTCCACCCCGCGCCCGATCCGCTCATCCTTGCGCCCTCCGGTGAGCTTCGCCTTGCCTCGCCTCTGCACCTTCCCGTTGGCCCGGCTTCTCCTCGCCCTGCGCCCCGCCCGCCCCCGTCTCGCCGTGCCAACCCCGCCGCCAGCGTCGCCGGCCTCTCCTTCCTCCATCTCGGCCTTCCTCGCTCAAACCTGCGTCGGTGCTCCCCAAGCATCTGCGCCCGAGGCCATGGCCTCCTCGTCTGATTCATGGGCGAATCGCCGGAGCCGCCGTCGTCGCCACACCATCGCCGCTTTGTTCTGCTGTCCCTGCGCCGGCCTCCTCCCGAGCTCGCGCCGTCATCCTCCTCCGCACCGAGCCAGGGTGGTGCTCCTGCGCCCGCCCCTCGCCTGCCGCCTCCTCCGTTGGTGGCGACCACCAGAGCTCCACAAGGAGCCGGAGTCCCCTGCCTCCACAACCACCGAACCAGGGCGCCAGACCATCTTGAGATTTTCGCCAAGTACCAGTCAACGAGGACCGCCAAGTTAAATCTTCTGCAGTTTCCGAATTCACCAAGTACCACGACGACCGCCGATGAACGTTTTGGACCGCCAAGTTCGACTCGAACCTCGAGACCATCTTGTTGCACGCCAACATGAGTACGACCACGGGCGGCTACTGCGGATGGATTTCGTCAAGTTCAACGACGACCCGTGAAGCACATGGGAACATCAAGTTCCTCTCCGAGCGTGTACGACTACCATCGCGAGACCGCAAGTACCACGACAACCCGAAGGATTCGGACCCGTCAAGTACCTCTTGAAAAGCGAGCGAGAACAACTACTTCCCTCTGAACGCGAACCGTCCCGTTTGAGCGATCCAGAAGGTATAACCCGAGACGACCGCGATGAGATGCCCTTGCATGTATGAGATGCGATATGGTTGCACCGTGTCCGAATTGTCCTTGCGATGCCCTCTTTTGCCATGCCACCGTTCCGTGGGAACCCGGTAACCGGGAACACCTCACCATCTTGCTCAAATCGCTTCCGTCACGCTTTCTTTTGCACCGACATCTCGATGAGCTGTCGGAACCGATATGTTGCCGTGGCACCATTTTCGGATTCGTTGCCGTGGCACCCCTTTCTTCCACCACGGTGACAGAATGCTTCATAATGCTCTTGTCAACATTTTCATAAAATTGCATAAAACTTGCACATGTCATCCGCATCATGATAACAACATTTAAATGTTTAACATTGTTGGTTGCATTAATTTGCTTAAATGCCATGCTAAAATGATTTATTTCATAACTAAATAACCGTAGCTCCATTTTAAATAAATTATATATGTAAATGGGGTAGAAAAATGCCTAGTTTAACATGGCGTACTTATTTTGCATGTTTAACAACTCTAAAATTGTGTTTAGGGCAGAACAGTACCTAATCCATAAATATGCACATGAGGATTTTTCCGGAATTGTTGTTGTTTCAATCTTGCCTAAATAGTTAGTTTCATATGCTTCACCCCCCCCCCTTGCCATGCTTAATAACATTTAATATTGTTGGGTAGCCTAAACAAGAGTGAACTAAAGAAATGTTGTGAAGTTTCGTCAATATGCAATTCGTTGCATATTGAGCTCCACTTAACTTGTAGTTTTGTTTGTGCATGTTGCCATGCCATGCATATTTAAACCGGACATGCATCATACTTGTTCGTGCATCATGCCATGTTTATGTGATGGTTGTTTACTATGATGTTTGCTTCTTTCCGGGTTGCTTCTCTCGTTAGCTTCGGTTTCGTTCCGGAGTTGTGAGGATTCGTGCGACTTCGTTCGTTTGTCTTCTTCATGGACTCGTTCTTCTTCCTTGCGGGATTTCAGGCAAGATGACCATACCCTCGAAATCACTTCTATCTTTGCTTGCTAGATGCTCGCTCTTTTGCTATGCCTATGCTACGATGCCTACCACTTGCTATATCATGCCACCCACATTGCCATGTCAAACCTCTAACCATCCTTTCCTAGCAAACCGTTGTTTGGCTATGTTACCGCTTTGCTCAGCCCTCTTATAGCGTTGTTAGTTGCGGTGAAGATGAAGTTTGTTCCTTGTTGGAACATGGAGTTGTTGTTCCTTGTTGGAACATGTTTACTTGTTGGGATATCACAATATATCTTATTTAATTAATGCATCTATACACTTGGTAAAGGGTGGAAGGCTCGGCCTTATGCAGTGTTTTGTTCCACTCTTGCCGCCTAGTTTCCGTCATACCGGTGTTATGTTCCCGGATTTTGCGTCCCTAACGCGTCGGGTGATTTATGGGACCCCCTTGACAGTTCGCTTTGAATAAGACTTTTCGGCAAGGCCCAACATTGGTTTTGCCATTTGCCTCACCTATGCCCTTTTTCCCTTGGGTTTCGGAGCCCAAGGGTCATCTTTATTTTAGCCCCCGGGCGGTGCTTCTCTAAGTCTGGCCTGAACCGAGTAGATCAGGGCCCCCTCGTGGCAACTCGAGGTTTGGTTTTACTCGTAGGATGTCTCATCCGGTGTTGCCTGAGCGAGATATGTGCAGCTCCTATCGGGATTGTCGGCGATCGGGCGGCTTTGCTGGTCTTGTTTTATTGCTGTGAAATGTCTTGTAGCCGGATTCCGAGACTGATCGGGTCTTCCGGGAGAAGGAATATCCTTCGTTGATCGCGAGAGCTTATCATGGGCTAAGTTGGGACACCCTGCAGGGTATTATCTTTCAAAGCCGTGCCAGCGGTTATGTGGCAGATGGGAATTTGTTAATGTCGGTTGTAGAAAACCGAAGTTGATCTTAATTAAAATACATCAACGCGTGTGTAACCGTGATGGTCTCTTCTCGGGAGTCCGGAAGTGAACACTGATGTTGGAGTTATGTTTGGCGTAAGTAGTTTCGGGATCACTTCTTGATCATAGTTGTTCGACCGTGCCTTGCTTTCTCTTCTCGCTCTCTTTTGCGATTGTAGCCACCATATATGCTAGTAAGCTTGCTGCAGCTCCACCTCATACCTTTACCCTTACCTTAAGCTTAAATAGTCTTGATCTCGCGGGTGTGAGATTGCTGAGTCCCGTGACTCACGATACTTCAAAACCAGTTTGCGGTGCCGATGAAACCGTGCGGTGGCGCATCAAGCTCAAGGAGGAGCTCGATGAAGACCTTGTTCATTATGTTGTTTCGTTTCAGTTGATCAGTAGTGGAGCCCAGTTGGGACGATCAGGGATCTGTGTAGCATTTGGGGTAGTCTTCTTTTATTTTTGGTTCCGTAGTCGGACCTTGATTGTATCTGTATGATGTAATGCTTTACTCATGTATTGCGTGAAGTGGCGATTGTAAGCCAACTATGTATCTCTTTCCCTTATGTATTACATGGGTTGTGTGAAGATTACCTTACTTGCGACATTGCTTTCAATGCGGTTATGCCTCTAAGTCGTGCTTCGACACGTGGGAGATATAGCCGCATCGAGGGCGTTATAGCTTCAGTTCTCGAGGCTCATGGCGGACATGGGGCACCGACGTCGGCGATCATTTAGAATATTTTTAGAGTAGGTTTTACTCCGGTTTGTATGAAAATTGTAATGTATTTCGTCCGGTTTATATGAAAAGTTTTCAAAATGTAATGATTTTTGTCTGGTTTCTATGAATTCTGCCTTGTTTGCACAATTATGCAGGGCAAAGTCATCCCCTGATCAAAATCAGATCACCGATCGTGGATGTGCGTGGGGCATTTGGTCTAACTTGAAACCTTGTAGTTGACGACACCCAGTTGGGAGGTACTATCTTAGTAGTCGTTACCCATGGTGCCATTGAAGGGCAACATGGGGCCACGATCTATCACGATCGGGCCCTGATCATGTACCCAGGTAATCCATCCTCTCCAATCTAAGAGTAGTAGAGCCAGGAGCTATCGT
Source organism: Aegilops longissima (assembly GCA_021605205.1). Taxonomy (NCBI): domain Eukaryota; kingdom Viridiplantae; phylum Streptophyta; class Magnoliopsida; order Poales; family Poaceae; genus Aegilops; species Aegilops longissima. The sequence goes on along the minus strand of CM038680.1, from coordinate 178,322,832 downwards.
ATATCTTATTGTCGTGTCATCTTATAACATATCAGTACATGTCTCTTTATACTCCAGGAGCAGGAGTAGTTCTTCCCTTTTTCTAATTGATTGGGATAGTCATCTACGCAACTTTATAATGCCAGTTGTAATAAACTATATAGGACTTAACAATTTCAATTACGTGTAGTACTAGCTAGGTAGCCATAATCACATCAAACAAACTACTCCTACTTTAATTAATGTACATGGCCCAGGTAACACTCTCAAATTGTTTGTCGTAGTCCGTGCCACAGTTGGTCTATACATTGCTTCCCTTCCCTCTCATAGAAATAAGCAATATAGAGTATTTTATTTTAATCCGTATCCTCTGCTTACATCACCTTATTATACTACATGGACCATAACCAGGCACGTCACCATGTATCCAGGTTTGAGATGCCAGGTGTACCAGATGGAGGGCAGCGTGTTCGACCCCTGTTATGCTACCTGGGTGCGGATGAACACACTTGGAGAGTGCTTGGTTTTCATTGGGGACAGCTACCCCATAGTGAAAACGATGCCACCTTTCGTGCACGACACCGGCGTCCTGCCGTTCATGAAGAACATGTGCATTTTCGTTGCACACCGACAGATTCATATCTTGAACGCCCCTATCCCTGATCTATGCTGCTTTAGTTTGGATGAGTCTCCATCATGGGGAGCCAGACTAACAAGTTGCGATGATATGGACTCCCGTTGCCCACCGTTATGGAGCATGCCATCTATGAAGAACACGTGGGACTAGAACTATGAGACGGACATGTGCCCGGGGATGTACGAACCTGAGTAATGTAGCGCAGTAAGTGAAGTAGCCAGGCACAAATAGTATGAACCTGTGTGGCATATAGGCATTTGTCTTACTACACCACTAAATGTTATGTGCATTGCATGGTGATATTATGATGTACGTGCCTAAGTACTCTACTATATTAATTGCAGGAACGTATTAGGTTGGATATCTGTTTACGTGTATGGTCCGAGACCTTCCAACTAGACGTGTCTGTCTCTCTGGGTCGCGCTTTGTATCGTTATATACTAGTACTATGTGTGGTCACCGACCTAGAAGTGGAAGAAGTGGAGACACTCTACCACACTGTTCATGTCACACTCCTTTCGCTGACGTGTGGGACATCCAGCACGTGCCGTGTTTCGCACTCCTCCGTCGTAAGAGTTGAAACGCTAGATTTCATCAAAAATAAAAATAAATATAAATCAGAAGTGACACTATACCACACGGTTTCCTTGCTCCTCCTCGATATCGGAAAGAATATTTTTGTTCGCCGACATGTGGGACGTCGACCATCTTGGTCCACTTGCCATGCCCCAAAATTAGAGTGCATCATGCAGAACTCCAGGGGATAGTCACCCTAGTCGTCGCGCCATAGTAATAATGACTAATGAGCTGTCAAATCACAGCCCCAACCTTTCCCACTGTGGCTTCTCTCAAGAAATAGCACACGGTGGGTAAACAAATTGCTGTTGGGTAATTGATAAAACCTCAAACAATTATAACGATATCCAGGCAATGATCAATATATAGGCATCACGTCCAAGATTAGTAGACCAACTCCTGCCCGCATCTACTACTATTACTCGACACATCAACCGCTATCCAGCATGCATCTAGTGTATTAAGTTCATGGAGAAATGGAGTAATGCAATAAGAACGATGACAGCATGTAGACGAGATCTATTCATGTAGGAATAGCCCCCATCTTGTTATCCTTAATAGCAATGATGCATACGTGTCTTGCTGCCCCTTCTGTCACTAGGAAAGAACACCGCACGATTGAACCCATCACAAAGCACCTCTTCCCATGGCAAGAAAAATCGATCTAGTTGGCCTAACTAAACCAAAGATTCGAAGAAGAAATACAAGCCTATAAATAATCATGCATATAAGATATCAAAGAAGACTCAAATAACTGTCTTGGATATATAGATCTGATCATAAACTCAAAGTTCATCGGATCCCAACAAACACATCGCAAAAAGAGTTACATCAAATAGATCTCCAAGAGACCATTGTATTGAGAATCAAGAGAGAGAGAGAGAGAGAGAGAGAGAGAGAGAGAGAGAGGAAGGAATCTAGCTACTTCCTATGGACCCGTAGGTCTATAATGAACTACTCATGCATCATCGGAGAGGCACCAATGAGGATGATGAACCCCTCCGTGATGGTGTCTAGATTGGATCTGGTAGTTCTGGAAAATGTGGCGGCTGGAATTGTGTTTCGTCGACTCCCCTAGGGTTTGTTGGAATATTTGGGGATTTATAGGGTGAAGAGGCGGTGTGGAAGGCCACCGAGGTGGGAACAGCCCACCTGGGCGTGCCTGGGCCCCCTGGAGCGCCCTGGTGGGTTGTGCTCCCCTCGGAGCCCCCCTCTGGTACTTCTTGGGCTTCGGCCCAACAGGTGTCTTTTGGTACAGAAAAATTCTCCAAAAAGTTTCGTTGTGTTTGGACTCCGTTTGGTATTGATTTTCTGTGATGTAAAAAACAAGCAAAAAACAGCAACTGCACTGGGCACTATATCAATAGGTTAGTCCTAAAAATGATATAAAGATGCTATAAAATGATTGTGAAACATCCAAGAATGATAATATGGCAGCATGGAACAAGCAAAACTTATAGATACGCTGGAGACTTATCAAACGGCGGCGTGTTGGACCCCTGTGATGCTACTTGGGTGGGCATGAATACACTTGGAGAGTACTCGGTTTTCATTGGGACAGCTACCCAGATGGTCATATCACGTTGCTGTCGTGTTTCACACTCCTCACTCATAAGAGTGGAGACGCTTGCTTGCATAAAAATGGAACAAGTGGAGATGCTCTACCACACTGTTCATGTCCTCGTCAATCCGCAGGAGGCGTGAGAGCAATCTTCAAGTCATCACCTTGTTTCAAAAAATCTTCAAGTCATCAAGTCAAGAAAACAATCTTCAAGTCATCAAGTCAAGTTAACAAAATCTTCAAGTCATCGGAAGAAGGAACCATCATGACTTCATTGAATCCGCTTCTTCAAGAAAACTTACCGCACCAGCAATACTACCACCACACGTGAAGACAGGACGACACTGTAGCACGTCATATCACTCAAACCCACTAGCAAACTAGCCTGCCTAATGCGCGGGAAAGCCCCACCCTTGTCATTTTGTTGTGGATTTCTATCGATCGATTGCACGAACAAGCGAAAGAAAAGAGTAGCAAATGTTACACTTTGCAAGTTCAAAAGGAAAATGAGGCAAACTAAAAGCACGCCTGTCGCGTTCGCGTCGCACCCCCGGCAGTCGTTCTGGCACGCCGCTCACCAAAGGGGACATGCGTTGTCTTGCATTTTCACTAACATGTGGGACTGTAATTGAATAAACCAATGATAGCTGAATCAAATCGCTTGCCGAGTGCCGCTGAGAAGAGAGAGACGGGGAGGGAAAAGAGATCGGCCGCCCGCCACGCACGGAGTCCAAGAAATATGGTTATAATGTGAGGTGGGCCATGCGGGAGTCCGAACCGCTCCTAAGCCCGCTTCTGACGTCCCTGGCCCGCCAAAAACGGGATTGCTAAGTCTTAGTCGAGTCTCAGTCATGCTATATTTGTTAGATCTAACATGGAGATTCGTGTGAAATTTTCTTTTCAACTTTTCTTCTTCTTCTTTATATGTTCTATCACTTGATTGAGACTTCATTAAGTCTCAGTCGACTGAGATCTAGCCACACCCCACCAAAAAAACCTCCCCTCCCGCTCGCGCTCCCGTCCGGCACCAGCTGCCCGCATTCAGAGCAAGTACAATAGTGGGTTATAAGCCCACTTATGTGGAGGAGAGAGGCATTGAAAAAGTGAAGGAGTGGGTTGTAATGCAAGAGCCCGTCTCTACACATGCTCCTAGGTAAAAATATTTGAGAGGAAAGAGATAGAGAGAAAGTGAGAAACAGCTGTAACCTTACAACCAACCTTATAGTCAACACTATTGTATGAGTAATTAATAAGGCTAATGCTTGATGACTTGGCATGCTCATATAGCCAGCACCTGGCTATACTATTAACCATGCTCTCATGCCGTTGTAGAGCGCGCCGCTTCACATTGAAGACAGCTCAGGCATAAAAGCCGGCTGGGTGGCCCACCGAGCCTGCCAAATATGATCGAGGCAGCTCGCTGCTCCACCTCCCTCCCCTAGGCCGATGGAGCAAGTTGCCCCCCCCCCCAATCTGGCACGCGGTTCAGCAACTCACTGCTCCAAGCTAGCTCGCGGAGGAGTGGCGAGTTGCTCCAGGCCGACACAGAGGGGAGCACGGCGGCATGGGCATGCACGCTGCCGATTCATACCGCCCCTCCAGTGCCTATGACCGCGCCATCCAGCATCAATGCGCGTGTAGCCGCAAGAAAAGAGTATTGATGACCCACAAGTATAGGGGATCTATCGTAGTCCTTTCGATAAGTAAGAGTGTCGAACCCAACGAGGAGCAGAAGGAAATGATAAGTGGTTTTCGCAAGGTATTCTCTGCAAATCTTTGAAATAAGTGGTAACGAGATAGTTTTGTGATAAGATAAATTGTAACGAGCAACAAGTAACAAGAGTAAATAAAGTGCAGCAAGGTGGCCCAATCCTTTTGTAGCAAAGGACAAGCCTGGACAAACTCTTATAATAGGAAAAGCGCTCCAGGACACATGGGAATATCGTCAAGCTAGTTTTCATCACGTTCATATGATTCGCGTTCGGTACTTTGATAATTTGATATGTGGGTGGACCGGTGCTTGGGTGCTGTTCTTAATTGAACAAGCATCCCACTTATGATTAACCTCTATTGCAAGCATCCGCAACTACAACAAAAGTATTAAGGTAAACCTAACCATAGCATGAAACATATGGATCCAAATCAGCCCCTTACGAAGCAACACATAAACTTGGGTTTAAGCTTCTGTCACTCTAGCAACCCATCATCTACTTATTACTTCCCAATGCCTTCCTCTAGGCCCAAATAATGGTGAAGTGTTATGTAGTCGATGTTCACATAACACCACTAGAGACTAGACAACATACATCTCATCAAAATATCAAACGAATACCAAATTCACATGACTACTAATAGCAAGACTTCTCCCGTGTCCTCAGGAACAAACGTAACTACTCACAAAAGCATATTCATGTTCATAATCAGAGGGGTAATAATATGCATAAAGGATCTGAACATATGATCTTCCACCAAGTAAACCAACTAGCATCAACTACAAGGAGTAATCAACACTACTAGCAACCTACTAGCACCAATCCCGGACTTGGAGACAAGAATTGGATACAAGAGATGAACTAGGGTTTGGAGATGAGATGGTGCTGGTGAAGATGTTGATGGAGATTGCCCTCTCCCGATGAGAGGAGCGTTGGTGATGATGATGACGATGATTTCCCCCCGAGGGAAGTGTCCCAGCGTAACAGCTCCACGGAGCCCTAGATTGGTTCCGTGATGAGGACATTAATACCATTGTTACACCCACAGCCCCTACTATTACATATAATGGACCAATTACTAGAGCTCACGCACGCCAATTAAATTACAAGGTACTTTCATTTCTTGGTAATGATTCTAATGTTCATGAGAATATGATGCTGCCTAAATTGGATACATTTGTTTTGCTTACAAATGAAGGGCCTAGCTTGGAGAAGGATGAACATTGGAGCAAGAACAAGCATGGAGTTGATGGCATGCGCAAGGGGAACAAGAACGGAGTTACAAGTGATGATTTCAGGACTTTGAAGCCACCATAAGGAGTGAAAGAAGCCTTGGACGAAATATACAAGATGCCACTTCATAAATTTCGTCCAGAGGCTATTCTAGGTGCTGCGTCACCTTATTATTGGGCCAGGCCCATGTAATTTCGAAATACATAAGTATAGGCTGTTTTTAGAGTCCGTATGTGTGGGGAAACAAGAGATAGGGTTGGTTTCGGACCCCTTCTGTAACATCCCAAATTTTCAATTTGGAATGTTATACATTAAATTATCATGCATTACATATTTTCTTGCATTTTGCCGATCCTAGAAATTTCACGCAACTCAAGGACCCTCGGAGAGAGTTGGAGATTTCGAAATTTTCATATTTGTGTTTTCTCGAATTATGAAAAAAAAGAGATCATTTGATTGTATTTATTTCATCTTCAAATAATTTTGCAATATCAAAATATGAGAGGGAATAATATGACTTTCCCAAAAATTAAAAAAAATGAAGATTTAATAAATAAATCAAATTCTGGATTTTTCGGAGTTTATTTGCCTTAGGGAAAAATGCGTGATTTCAAAAAAAATTGCATTTTAGGCCCCGAGTAAAAGTTCATTTTGTTCGACTCATTTTTAGGAGTCGGGGAAAATTTACTTTGTAATTTTTGGAGATCGTTTAGATTTTATTTTATTCATTTTCATGCATTATTAAAAAAAAGCATGGCCTTGATCGGGCTAAGGGCCCACTGAGCCCGCCCAACCAGCCGCCCCCCTCATACAGCACCTTGCACCAGCCAGCCGCCCGCCGCCCGGCCGAATCCGAGGAGGATTCCTCCTCCTCCTCCTCTTGCTTGCCCCTCCCCAAGCCACCCTCCCACCCCCCCTTTAAATACCCCAGCACCCCCCTTCTCCTCCCCAACCCATGTGCCCGCTTGTCGGCGGCAGCAGCCGCGATCGCCCGCCGCCGCCCCTTCTTGCCGTCGCCCGCCGCCTAGCAGCCGCCCTGCCCGATCCCGCCTCGTCGAGGTAGCCGCGCCGCGCCACCCTTCCCTCGGTTCGGTTTTTTTTATAAAAACCGTTCTGGTTTTCTTTTTCCGTTGTTCGGTTTTTTTCGAAACCCTAGATCGGTTTTATTTCCAGTTTTGTTGTTTAGCGAGCGTTCGCCGGACCGTTCGTCTTAACGAACGTGATCACGGTTATTCCCGGTTAACGAACGTCCGTTCGTTTAACCGTTTGTCGTTTTTATTTTAATCGGATTTATTCTGCTATTTTTCTGATCGCGATTTCAGATCCGATCTTCGTTCTAGTTTATCTTCTCGCTCGTTTATCAGAATCAGGTGATTGAAGCGCCTGGAGTTTCGTTTCGAAACCGCAGTTCCGACTAATCAACTTAAACAAAGTTGTGCTACTGTAAAATTTGACCTAGTTTCAACTTGCTAGAACTGAGCGGTTTTCTTCCGCCGGTTGTTTTCCGTTGTTTTGTTCGATTCGTTTTCTTTTGCAACCAGGGTTCTTAAGTTGAAATTTCTGGTCAGATCTTTTATTCGAGATTTACCCGTGCATTAGATAAGTACTTATTGTATGCTTGTTGTTTGTCTGCGATAGATCACCCGGAGTGTGCCGCTTGTTACTTCGAATCTCTAGGTTTCGCGGATCATCAGCAAGGCAAGTAACACTTGATCATACTTTTTTTCTACTAGGATCTAATTAAATTGTGGGATGGGAAGTAGATTGAGGTAGTACCTATTACCTGTTTTATTATCAAACCCTTGGGAGTTACTTCTACGTTTGCTTATTTGCCATGCTATGCTAGTAGACGTGGATTGGGTGAGTGTATCCATGAAAGATGTGAGATTGTTAAATTAATGGTTTATTTAAGGTGGCAACTTAAACACACATCCGGGTGGATTGAGGCACTGGTTTCCATCGAGACTTGCCTGTTTTTCTTGGACCGCCACCCGGGCTCAAAGGGATCATGAGATTTATTCAAACTAGAAACTTCCGTGTGCAGCCACAAGCCATTATGGGCTCTGGCATAGTTGATTAAGTCGTCGAACTCTTATAGTGGTGGACTAGCGGATGTAGGGGATGTAGGTGTACGGTCTACCCGTCGTAAGGTGCTAAGCGCTTACGAAGACTATGTCTCGGTCATCCGTTTCTCAAACACCCTGCGATCGAGAAACCAAGCGGAGGCGATCGAGTCTTGTGGGGAAAAGTGCACAAACCTCTGTAGAGTGTATAAACTAATCGTGATTAGCCGTGTCCCCGGTTATGGACGTCTTGAGTATCTAGTACTTGAATATCATGTGAATCTCAACATGTTACTCTAATTTAATATTGTTGGGTTTGTTAAGGATTATTTTAATTGGGATTGAGGATCTTGTCAACCATTCTCAATGTTTAACAACCACCATGATAGTTAAACAAATTTATTCCTTTGCAGTAGGGAAAAAGCGGCTTTATGCAAAATCAGAATCAGAGAGTTTTTCCACCAGCCATATATGCATGTAGTACAGGCTTATCATTCATTATTCTCTATGTGTTACATTGCGGCATATTCCATGTGCTGACCCGTTTTTGGGCTGCAACTTTCATGTTGCAGACTCTTCAAACGATGAGTAAGGTGCTTTAGGTCGTGGTTCTATACTCGGTGATACATTTGGAGTTGATGGACTCACTTGTCTTCCAAGTCTTCCGCTGTTATCGTTATTATATGGCCTTAAGCCATATTTATTGTAATAAGTCCTCTTTTGGGCAGCGATGTAATAAGTGTGTGATTGCTACTCTGTTATAAATCCTTGAAATCTTGTGTGGTGTCGGCATTCTTGATCCGGGATGACACCGAGCACGAAGACTTGATCCATTCGGTCGGGTCGCTCTGAGAGATGGTATCGAGCACACGCCGACCGTAGAGACACGACCACTAAGTTAAAGCCATAGATCACTACTCTCTTCACATTTTCTAACTCCTCATATTTTCTACTCTTTTAGGATGACGGACGCAAAGATCAAGTCGCCCAACCAGATGAAGGCACACCTTTTGGATTTCACTTGAAGGAAGTCACCAAGTACCGAACATTGGACTACCAAGCTTCACCGGGACTTTCAGCGCCACTGCTCAAGAAGAGCGTTGGAAGATTCAAGCTCACGTTCGGAAGGACATTAGCCCCAATCACCAAGCCTATAGATAGTGTTTTCATTGCACCAACCTGGAGTGCAGGAAAGAGCATGGCAGCTCATATCACCATGGGGCGCATTGGAGAAGTTTACCAAGAAGAACTCAAGGACACCATCTACCAGATTTGCGGACGCCGAGATGAACAATGGGAGATAGTCGGCACCAAGAAGGATAGATCCATGGCAGCTTTCATCCAGAGTTAAACCAGCACATTCGGCGCCAGGAGAACCAGATGTGCAATGATATGATCGAATTGAAGGATGCGAAGGAAGGATCATCGAACTTGAAGAAGAACTAAAGTCTACACGTAAGGACTACATGGACGAGATCGTAGCTGTAGTAAGGCACAATAGCGATCTTAAGTATGAGATTGAAGAACTCAAGAAGAAATTAGCACTCAAGAATGAAGACAAGTACGTCGACGGTCCGAGCAACTACATCATCATCGACGACACCGATTCGGATCCAAGTGAACCCAACTTTGAAGACGAAGCTGGAGCAGACATCATGGAGTCTTCCACCGGTTCAAATTAACAGATGACCCCCACATACTAGTAGTATTACCTCCATGTAACATCATAGTACACGCACTTTTGCGATAGTTAGACCGTTGTAAGCCCTTTGTTTGAATTGAATGAAGTGAATTTTGTGTGCATTTGCTCATATACATTTGGGTAGTGTTTCTCCTTAGACCTCACTCTATTCTTAATTTCTCGTCTTTTCTAAACCCATCGATGCCTCCGAGACGCGACCGGGTTTTTTTCCTGCGAGAGATCACCCAGTTGATTCAGCAGCGAACACTTTGATCCAAACATTGATACAGAACCAAGGCAACAACAACAACCCACCACCACCACCCGTGGATCACTTGACTTCGTTTCCTTAGGCTGAAACCGCGGTGTATTCGATAGCACCGAGCCGATTGTAGCAGATGATTGGCTCCGCAAATAGGAAGGAGTTGACCACTGCAGGATGTCTGATGGAGAGAAGGTGAAGTTTGCTGCACATCAGCTTGAAGGACCCGCAGCAGACATGGTGGGAGAATTTTACAGCCACTTACCACAGAGACACCGTCACATGGGATCGATTTGACAAGCTTTCCGCCTGCCCATGTCTCGGCAGGAGCTATGGCCATGAAGAAGCGTGAGTTTCGCAATTTACGCCAAGGAGGAAGGATGTTGGCGGTATGTGGATGATTTTAGTAAATTAGCATGTTATGCCCCGGATAGCGTTACTACGGATGCAGCTAAGCGGGAGAAGTTTCGGAAGGACTGAATGATGAGTTAAGCATGCAGTTGATGGTAGCAAGTTTCAATAACTACCGGAGTTGGTAGACCGTGCCCTCATGATTGAAGGAAAGCAGCAGCAAATTAAGAATCGCAAGAGGAAGTATGGGCAGGGAAGTATAACTCGGAGCCAATGAGAGCCCGTTATACCCCTAAGCAGGAGTTCGGTTTGACATACCCATGGAGGAGGTAGTTCGCACAACCATAATGGCCACAAAATGGTAATGGGAATGGAGGAAGCAACGGCGAGAACCGGACCACACCATCAACCCCAACCAAGAAAGACCTGAGCCATGTCACCGTTACAAGTGTTCCAAGACCGACATTATGCAAATGATCTGTCCCGAAGGCCAAGGTGGAAATGGAAGCTCTAGAAAGAAGCCAAACCCTTTCAACAGGGGACAGGTGAACCACATTGATGTGGAGGAGGTTGAAGATCAGTCCGGTCAAGATGTCGGTAAGTTTTTGGTTAAGTCATTTACTGCATTAGTTCTTTTCGATACGGTGCAGCGCATTCATACATATCAAGGGATTTGTGAAAAGTATAGCCTGCCTACTCAGATTCTTAAAACCCTATGCTAGTAAGCTCACCAGAGCGGAGTATATGGCGGACAAGGATGTTTTCAAGTGCCATTAAGTATAGGAAGGCATGTGTTCTGACAGATTTGATCATTTTGGAATCCCAAGGATTGGATGTGATTCTCGGTATGGATTGGCTGTCGATGTATGGGGAACATCGATTGCATAAGTAAGACGATTTTGCTCACAACACGGAAGGAAGAAGGATTAGGTATGTATCGCGACATGGACCAAATAGGAATCAAGTAAATTCCTTATCGGGAGTTGTGCGGGAAGAGGTGCCGATGGTGAAGGATTACCCCGATGTATTTCACGAGGAACTGCCGGGAATGCCACGGATAGAGACATTGAGTTTTGATTGAGCTTTTGCCAGGTACAGGCCCAATATCGGGCGACCATACAGGATGCCCGCACAAGATTTGGCGGAAATCAAGAAGCAGATTAAGGAGCTATTGGATAAAGGTTATATCGCCCAAGTTCTTCGCTTTGGGGATCACCGTACTTTTAGTAGAGAAGAAGGACGGATCGTTAAGGATGGTTGTTGACTATCGTGGTTTGAATGAAGTAACAATCAAGAACAAGTACCCACTACCAATGATAAATGATCTGTTTGATCATTTGCAAGGAGCTAAAGTGTTTTCCAAGATCGATTTGCGATCAGGGTACCATCAGTTGAAGATTCGAGAGCAGGACATACCTAAGACATCATTTACCACGAGATATGGACTGTATGAATATACCGTTATGTCATTTGGACTGACTAACGCGCATGCCTATTTCATGAACCTGATGAACAAAGTGTTTATGGATTTTTGGATAAGTTAAATCGTGGTGTTCATAGATGATATTTTGGTTTTCTCGAAGAATGAAGAGGAACATAAGGAACATTTGCGATTGGTTTTGGAGAAACTAAGGGAACATCAGTTATATGCCAAGTTCAGCAAATGTGAGTTTTGGCTAAAGGAAGTTGGATTTCTTGGACATGTTATATCCGGAGAAGGGATAGCAGTTGACCCCACAAAGGTTGAGACCGTAACCAAATGGGAAGCACCAACGACAGTTGGAGAGATCCGGAGTTTCCTTGGACTCGCGGGATACTACCGAAGATTCATCGAGAATTTCTCAAGGATTGCAAAGCCTATGACGGAATTGCTGAAAAAGGATACCAAGTTCATATGGACTAAGGATTGTGAGGCAAGTTTTCAGGAGTTGAAGAAAAGATTGGTTACCTCACCAAAGTTAATTTTGCGGATCGGACCAAGGATTTTGAGGTGTATTGCGGCGCTTCACGCCGAGGACTTGGAGCAGTGCTTATCAGAGGAAGGAAGAGTTGTTTCGTATGCTTCACGATAGCTTAAGCCTCATGAGTTGAATTATGCCACACATGATTTGGAGTTAGCAGCCGTTGTGCATGCATTGAAGACATGGAGACATTTTCTCATTGGAAATCATTGTGAGGTGTACACGGATCACAAGAGTTTGAAGTACATCTTCATGCAGAAGGAATTAAATCTCAGACAAAGGAGATGGTTGGAGCTTATTAAGGATTATGATATGAGATTGCATTATCACCCGGGAAGGCTAACGTTGTAGCAGGCGCATTGAGCCATAAGAGCCAGTCAATACACTAATGATGGGAGGAATACCCAAGGAATTAGCGAGGACCTTGAGAGCTATGTTTGGAAATAGTTCCGAGAGGCTATGCAGCAGCATTGGAGATTCAGTCTCGTTGATGGACAAAATCGAGAGAAGCTCAAAAGGCAGATAAGGAAGTTGCCTCTATAAAGGAGAAAATGGCGAAGGAAAAGCAAAGGGATTTCGTGAGGATGAGCATGATACCCTATGGTTTGAGGACCGTGTTTATGTGCCAAATGACCGGAGATCGGAAGTTGATTCTGCAAGAGGCACATGATTCACCCTACTCGATTCACCGAAATACCAAGATGTATTTAGATTTGAAGGAAGCGTTACGGTGGACGGAATGAAGAAGGATATTGCGAGTATGTAGCAGTTTGTGATGTATGTCAAAGGGTGAAGGCGAGAACATCAGAAGCCAGCAGGATTGTTGCAACCATTACCGATACCCGAATGGAAGTGGGATAAACTAGGCATGGATTTCATCACAGGTTTGCCAAAGACTCATTCAGGCTATGACTCGATTTGGGTTATAGTCCACCGCTTGCGAAGGTAGCTCATTTCATTCGATCAAGACTACCTATAGCAGTGCTAAGTTGGCAAAGATATACATGACCAGAGTTGTGTGTTTACGGAGTTCGATGAGTATCGTATCGGATAGAGGAACCCAATTTACCTCAAAGTTTTGGAATCGGTTACACGAAACATTGGGAACCAGGCTGGAATTGATCAGCTTTCCACCCACGAGACCGATGGATGGTGAGAGAGTCAATCAGATTTTGGAGGATATCTTTGAGAGCTTGTGCACTAGATTATGGATCTAGTTGGGATGATAACTTGTCGTATGCAGAGTTTTCTTATAACAACAGTTACCAAACCAGCTTGAAGATGGCACCTTCGAGGCTTTATGCGGAAGGAGGTGCAGGACACCGTTATCATGGGACGAAGCTGGAGACCGTCGATTGTTTGGACCAGATTTGATTAAGGAGTCTCGAGCGAAGGTTAAGTTGATTCACGATAGGCTCAAGGTAGCCCAGTCGAACGTAAAAGCTATGCGGATTCAAAAGCATAGGGCGATAGAATATGAAGTTGGAGACAGAGTTTATCTTAGAGTATCCCCACTTGAGGAGTTAAGCGTTTTGGAGTTAAAGGAAAATTAGCACCACGTTTAGTTGGACCGTATAGGATCTTACAGCGCATGGGAGAAGTTGCTTATAAGCTGGAATTGCGGAGGGACTGTCGGGAGTTCATGATGTATTCCATGTTTCTCGGTGAAGAAATGTCACTCCGAGATGGCGAGGTACCGTTAAGAATCTGATGCCACTTGAAGCAATTCAGTTGAAGGATGATTTGACATATGAGGAGAAACCAGTCAAGATTCTCGATTATGCCAGCAGAGTTACTTTCAGCAAGGTTATCAAGTTTTGCAAGGTTCGATGGAGCCACCACACCGAGGATGAAGCCACAGGGAAAGAGAAGAAGATTTGCTCAAGGACCACCCTCACCTATTTTCTAGCCAACCCGAATCTCGAGGGAGATTCATCTTAAGGGGTAGGTTTGTAACATCCCAAATTTTCAATTTGGAATGTTATACATTAAATCATCATGCATTACATATTTTCTTGCATTTTGCCGATCCTAGAAATTTCACGCAACTCAAGGACCCTCGGAGAGAGTTGGAGATTTCGAAATTTTCATATTTGTGTTTTCTCGAATTAAGAAAAAAAAAGGGATCATTTGATTGTATTTATTTCATCTTCAAATAATTTTCCAATATCAAAATATGAGAGGGAATAATATGACTTTCCCAAAAATTAAAAAAATGAAGATTTAATAAATAAATCAAATTCTGGATTTTTCGGAGTTTATTTGCCTTAGGGAAAAATGTGTGATTTCAAAAAAAAATTGCATTTTAGGCCCCGAGTAAAATTTCATTTTGTTCGACTCATTTTTAGGAGTCGGGGAAAATTTACTTTGTAATTTTTGGAGATCGTTTAGATTTTATTTTATTCATTTTGTAGCATTATTAAAAAAGCAGAGCCAGTGGGCCAAGGGGCCCAGCCGAGCCCGGCCCACCCGCGCCCCCTCCCAGCGCGCGCCCTTGCAAGACAGCGCCGCCGCCGCCCGGCCGAATCCGAGGAGGATTCCTCCTCCTCCTCTTGCTTGCCCCTACCCCAAGCCACCTCCCCCCTTTAAATACCCCACCCCCTCTCTCTCCCCAACCCGCAGCAGCCGCCCTTGTCAGCGGCGCCTGATCGCCGCCGCCGCCACCCCTTGCCCGCCCCCGCCCGCCGCCGTGTCGCCGTCGCCCGCCGCCTAGCAGCCGCCCGCCCGAGCCCGCCTCATCGAGGTAGCAGCGCGCGCGCCACCCTTCCCTCGGTTCGGTTTTTATAAAAACCGTTCGGTTTCTTTTCCGTTGTTGGTTTTTTGAAACCCTAGATCGGTTTTATTTCCGGTTTTGTTGTTTAGCGAGCGTTCGCCGGACCGTTCGTCTTAACGAACGTGATCACCGGTTATTCCCGGTTAACGAACGTCCGTTCGTTTAACCGTTCGTCGTTTTTATTTTAATCAAATTTATTCTGCTATTTTTCTGATCGCGATTTCAGATCCGATCTTCGTTCTAGTTTATCTTCTCGCTCGTTTATCGGAATCAGGTGATTCAAGCGCCTGGAGTTTCGTTTTGAAACCGCCGTTCCGACTAATCAACTTAAACAAAGTTTTGCTACTGTAAAATTTGACCTAGTTTCAACTTGCTAGAACTGAGCGGTTTTCTTCCGCCGGTTGTTTTCCGTTGTTTTGTTCGATTCGTTTTCTTTTGCAACCAGGGTTCTTAAGTTGAAATTTCTGGTCAGATCTTTTATTCGAGATTTACCCGTGCATTAGATAAGTACTTATTTTATGCTTGTTGTTTGTCTGTGATAGATCACCCGGAGTGTGCCGCTTGTTACTTCGAATCTCTAGGTTTCGCGGATCATCAGCAAGGCAAGTAACACTTGATCATACTTTTTTTCTACTAGGATCTAATTAAATTGTGGGATGGGAAGTAGATTGAGGTAGTACCTATTACCTGTTTTATTATCAAACCCTTGGGAGTTACTTCTACGTTTGCTTATTTGCCATGTTATGCTAGTAGACGTGGATTGGGTGAGTGTATCCATGACAGATGTGAGATTGTTAAATTAATGGTTTATTTAAGGTGGCAACTTAAACACACATCTGGGTGGATTGAGGCACCTAGTTTCCATCAGGACTTGCCTGTTTTTCTTCGGACCGCCACCCAGGCTCAAAGGGATCATGAGATTTATTCAAACTAGAAACTTCCGTGTGCAGCCACAAGCCATTATGGGCTATGGCATAGTTGATTAAGTCGTGCGAACTCTTATAGTGGTGGACTAGCAGATGTAGGGGATGTAGGTGTACTGGTCTACCCGTCGTAAGGTGCTAGCGCTTACGAAGACTATGTCTCGGTCATCCGTTTCTCAAACACCCTGCAATCACGAGAAACCAAGCGGAGGCGATCGAGTCTTGTGGGGAAAAGTGCACGAACCTCTGCAGAGTGTATAAACTAATCATGATTAGTCGTGTCCCGGTTATGGACATCTTGAGTATCTAGTACTTGAATATCATGTGAATCTCAACATGTTACTCTAATTTAATATTGTTGTGTTTGTTAAGGATTATTTTTAATTGGGATTGAGGATCTGTCAACCATTCTCAATGTTTAACAACCACCATGATAGTTAAACAAATTTATTCCTTTGCGGTAGGAAAAAGCGGCTTTATGCAAAACTGTAACCGTAGAGTTTTTCCACCAGCCATATATGCATGTAGTACAGGCTTATCATTCATTATTCTCTATGTGTTACATTGCCAGCATATTCCATGTCTTGACCCGTTTCGGGCTGCAACTTTCATGTTGCGAGACTCTTGAACGACAGTAAGGTGCTTTAGGTCGTGGTTCTATACTCGATGATGCGGCTGGAGTTGATGGACTCACTTATCTTCCAAGTCTTCCGTTGTTATCGTTATTAGATGGCCTTAAGCCATATTTATTGTAATAAGTCCTCTTTTGGCAGCGATGTAATATGTGTGTGATTGCTACTCTGTTATAAATCCTTTGAAATCTTGTGTGGTGTCAAGATTCTTGATCCGAGGATGACACTGAGCACGAGACTTGATCCATTCGGGTCGGGTCGCTACACCTTCCCCAAGGGCCAGGAAATTCCCCCCTCTTCCTCCATATATACAGTCCTTAGGGCACCGTTTAGACTTTGGGTTTTGTTTAGATCAAAAGTTCGCCATAGCTGCAACTTCACGTACTTCGTTTGTGTTCAACGACCAGACCAAGGCGTCACAGAGCCCCACCTTCATTAATAAAGCTTTCCTCTTTTATTCGCAATATCCAGATTGCAATCTCAGTTTCTTGCTTGTTCTTCGTTTGCTCACAGGAAATAGACCCTCGTGGTCAGGTTGATCATGCTCCGGCATGGTCAATAACCCCTCGGAAGTTGGTTTAGCGATTGCTAAGGCGCGACGTCTTCGCACGTTCGTAGTCGGATCGTCAAAGTCAACTCTCACAGAAAACGATTGCTATCTCATCGAAACATCGGGATACCTTGCCTCTATCAAGTGGTATTAGATTTTCAGGTTGCTCGGTGAGATTTTACAGTTTTTCATAGTTTAGATCGAGTCTGTTTTTTCATACCTACAGTCCATGAAAAAGCCAAAAAAAATTTATGGTTAGTTCATCCTATCCGAACCAATCTGAGCCTTTGCATAATCTTTTCTGTATTTGCTTTGTTGAATTTGCGGTTGCATCGTCGTGTCAAGTTGCTGGTCTTAGCGTCTAGTCCTTTAGAGTTTGAGTTACATTCACGAGGTTGTCACGTCGCCGCTGCCATATATCACCACCGCATCATCATCATCACCGCTGCCATATACCACCATCGTCATCACCGCTGCCATATACCACCATCGTCATCGCCGCTACCATATACCACATATCCACCGCCATCACGCTAATCCGAGTCCACCTCCATCACAGATTCGCCACCAGTCCGTGTTCCATCGCCCTGCAAATATCCGCCACCAGTCCGAGTTTCCACCAGATTCATCTCCGCCACGAGTCCTAGTCCGAGTCCAGTAATTGTTGCTTTGTTCTTGATTTCTAGATCACGCGATACTCCGAGCCGTGACAGAGTAGGACTCCCCAACATCCGAGCCATCCGCAGAAGAAAAATAGTTCCAGTTTCAAAAGGACTCCCCAACATCCGAGCCATCCGCAGAAGAAAAATAGTTCCAGTTTCAAAAAAAACTAAGTCTGGAAAATTCTGGCTAGGCAGTTTTTAGACCATTTGTAGACTTTTTCGAAAAAAAATTGTTGCGGAGCAAAAAAAAAGAGGAAAAAAGTGCAAAAAAAAGAGAAAAATTCAGAGTGTGCTCCTCCCTTGTTTACGGGCAGCGCCGTGATTTTGTTAGTGTTCTAGGCTCGCGTCTCTAGCACGATCTAGCCTAGGACCAGCACAGTACCTTCGTTGAG
This sequence comes from Aegilops longissima, assembly GCA_021605205.1. Lineage (NCBI taxonomy): Eukaryota > Viridiplantae > Streptophyta > Magnoliopsida > Poales > Poaceae > Aegilops > Aegilops longissima. Next base: position 178,304,884 of record CM038680.1, on the reverse strand, counting down.
CGTTTATTCAACTTTGCATCTCTGAATTGATTATTGCTGACCCTTTTTGCTACCATATTAAAAGCCTTCCCAGCTCCACATACATCTACATCGTGCGTTTGACTCTTCCTGGTAATCTCTCTATCCAAGCTTTGAGAGTTTTGACTACAACGGTTGCCGATCACCGCCTGCTGTTGGGTAAGAACTAGTAACAATTTGAGATTTTCTTGATGGATTTGTGACACCAACCACCACCACCACTTGTTAGTAGTCTGTAGGATCATATTCTTGTGTGTTTCTATTGCTGCTAACCATGCCAGGATCACAAGCCATTTAGACCGATCGGGAGAACTTGACGAACAAGGAGCTTCATGATAAGTTTCAGCAAATGATGAGTGGACAGGTGCAAGATGTGCTAAACTGATTTGACGAGGCCATGGAGAAGATAGATGGCATGGAGAAGACGTTTGAAACAAAGCTCGATAACAAGTTTGCTGAATTGCTTTCGCGTTTTCCACCACCACCACCGGCTGCACCTGCCGCACCTCTGCAACAACAACAACAACAACAACACCGACTACCTGCACGTCGGGAAACAGCCCTCCGCCGAGCGAGACGTGTCCCTCTTCAGCCTGGCCAAACTGCTGGAGCTGCTGTTGATACTTCTGTGGCTCCTTCTGCTGATGTGGAGGAGGATGATTATTGTGGGAGATTACGAGGATGAGGTTGGTGACAATCAGAACTACGTGCAACCACCAGCACCACAACCACCAGGTCGTCCACATGCAAATAATGGCAATGTTCGGGCTCCCCCTCCGGTACGAGATCATGACCATCTCCCTAAACTGAAATTGAATATTCCACCATTTGAGGGTAGATATGTTCCTGATATATATCTTACTTGGGAGTTAGAAACTGAACAACGATTTACATGTTTACAATATCACGAGGAGAGGCGTGTTCTGTTGCTGTTTGTGCTTTCACTAGCTTTGCATGTGTTTGGTGGTGCGAACATTGTCGATTATATCCTGTTCCAGCTACTTGGGCTGCTTTGAAAACTGCTATGCATACTCGTTGGGTTCCACCATATTATCAACGTGAATTACTTCAAAAATTGCAGCGCTTAAGACAAGGAAAAATTCGGTGAAGAATATTATCGGAATTACAAACCGGCTTGATTAGATGTGGTATTGTTGAGGAGAATGAAGCTATGCTTGCACGTTTTCGGGTGGATTAAATAGAGATTCAGACCATTCTAGACTACAAGGATTATAATAATATCACTTGATTATTCCATCTTGCTTGTAAAGCGAGCGTGAAGTGCAGGATCGGCGGGCATTGGCGCGGACTAACTTTTCTGCAGGTCGACCTTCATCATGGACACCACGTGCATCATCTACTTCCACACGTTCGCTACACGGCACCTCCGTCGGCTGCCACCTCCAACCGTGATACAATAAAGCGAGGCACAATCACCACTATCTGCCAAGAGCACACTTTACGGGCCTGCAAAGAGCTCTTCTTCATCCATGGCAACAACAGGGCAAACACATGATATTATTTGTCGGCGTTGCAAGGGTGGAGGTCATTATCTTGAGAGAATGCCCATCTAAGTGTGTGATGATTATTCTTGAGGATGGTGGGTATGAGTCCGCTAGTGACTATGATGAGGAGAATTTGGCTCTTATTACACATGAAGAACACGATGGAGATGATTACGATCATGAGGCGCAATACATGGCTCTTTGAAGATCTTTGACGGTATGAATGTTTAGTTGCTCAACGTGTTTTGAGTGTGCAGGTTACACAAGCTGAACAAAATCAGAGGCATAATTTGTTCCATACAAAGGGAGTTGTGAAGGAATGTTCTATTCGCATCATCATAGATGGAGGGAGCTGCAACAACTTGGCTAGCATGGAGATGGTGGAGAAGCTATCTCTCACCACAAGACCACATCCACATCCTTATTACATCCAATGGTTCAACAACAGCGGCAAGGTTAAGGTAACACGTACTGTTCGTGTGCATTTTACTATCTCTACATATGCTGATTATGTTGATTGTGATGTGGTACCTATGCAAGCATGTTCCTTATTACTTGGTAGACCATGGCAATTTGATAAAAATTCTGTACACCATTGTAGAAACAATCAGTATACTCTTGTTCATAAGGACAAAAATATTACTTTGCTTCCTATGACTCCTGATTCCATTTTGAAAGATGATATTAATAGAGCTAATAAAGCAAAACAGGAGAAAAATAAGAGTGAAAATCAGATTGTGGCAAAAGAATTTGAGCAACAAATGAAGCCTAATAATAAACCATCTAGTGTTGCTTCTGAAATTAAATTGAAAAGTGCATGTTTACTTGCCACTAAATCTGATATTGATGAGCTAGATTTTAGCAAATCTGTTTGCTATGCTTTTGTGTGCAAAGAGGCATTATTTTCATTCGAGGACGTGCCTTCCTCTTTTCCCCTGCTGTCACTAACATTTTGCAGGAGTTCGCTAACGTCTTCCCACGAGACGTGCCACCGGGATTACCACCTATTCGAGGGATTGAGCATCAGATTGACTTAATTCCCGGTGCTTCACTGCCAAACCATCGCCATACCGTACCAATCCGGAGGAGACGAAGGAGATTATCGTCAAGTACAAGAGCTTCTCGACAAAGGTTATATCTGCGAATCCCTTAGTCCTTGTGCTGTTCCTATTATTCTAGTGCGAAAAAGGATGGTACATCGCGTATGTGTGTTGATTGTAGAGGCATTAATAATATTACTATTCGTTATCGTCATCATATTCCTAGGCTAGATGATATGCTTGATGAATTGAGTGGCTCTACAATATTCTCCAAAGTTGATTTGCGTAGTGGATACCATCAAATTCGTATGAAATTGGGGGATGAATGGAAAACAGCATTTAAAACTAAGTTTGGATTATATGAGTGGTTAGTCATGCCTTTTGGGTTAACTAATGCACCTAGTACTTTCATGATATTAATGAACGAAGTTTTACGTGCTTTCATTGGACGATTTGTGGTAGTTTACTTTGATGACATGTTGATTTATAGCAGATCTTTGGAGGAACATTTGGAACATTTACGTGTTGTTTTTATTGCTCTACGTGATGCACGTTTGTTTGGTAACCTTGGGAAGTGCACCTTTTGCACCGACCGAGTGTCTTTTCTTGGCTATGTTGTTACTCCACGAGGAATTGAAGTTGATAAAGCCAAGATTGAAGCTATTGAGAGTTGGCAGCCCAAAATGGTCACACAAGTGAGGAGTTTTCTTGGCCTTGCTGGATTCTATAGGCGTTTTGTGAGAGATTTCAGCACCATTGCTGCACCTCTCAATGAGCTTACAAAGAAGGATGTGCCTTTTGTTTGGGGTACCGCATAGGAAGAAGCCTTCACGGTATTGAAAGATAAGTTGACACATGCTCCTTTACTCCAACTTCCTGATTTTAATAAGACTTTTGAGCTTGAATGTGATGCTAGTGGAATTGGATTAGGAGGTGTGTTATTACAAGATGGCAAACCTGTTGCATACTTTTCTAAAAAATTGAGTGGGCCTAGTTTGAATTATTCTACTTATGATAAAGAATTATATGCTCTTGTTCGGACTTTAGAGACATGGCAACATTATTTATGGCCCAAAGAATTTGTTATACATTCTGATCATGAATCTTTGAAACATATTAAAAGTCAAGCTAAACTGAATCGTAGACATGCTAAATGGGTTTAATTCATTGAGACTTTCCCTTATGTTATTAAACACAAGAAGGGTAAATAAAATGTTATTGCTGATGCATTGTCTCATCGCTATACTATGCTTTCACAACTTGACTTCAAAATATTTGGTTTGGAGACCATCAAAGATCAATATGTGCATGATGCTGATTTTAATGGTGTATTGCAGAATTGTAAAGAAGGGAGAACATGGAACAAGTTAAATGCGTTAATGATGGATTTGTGTTTCGTGCAAACAAGCTATGCATTCCAGCTAGCTCTATTCGTCTTTTGTTGTTGCAGGAGGTGCATGGAGGGGATTAATGGGCGCCAATTAAATTACCAGGTACTTTCGTTTCTTGGTAATGATTCTAATGTTCATGAGAATATGATGCTGCCTAAATTGGATACATTTGTTTTGCTTACAAATGAAGGGCCTAGCTTGGAGAAGGATGAACATTGGAGCAAGAACAAGCATGGAGTTGATGGCATGCGCAAGGGGAACAAGAACGGAGTTACAAGTGATGATTTCAGGACTTTGAAGCCGCCATAAGGAGTGAATGAAGCCTTGGACGAAATATACAAGATGCCACTTCATAAATTTCGTCCAGAGGCTATTCTAGGTGATGCGTCACCTTATTATTGCGCCAGACCCATGTAATTTCGAAATACATAAGTATAGGCTGTTTTTAGAGTCCGTATGTGTGGGGAAACAAGAGATAGGGTTGGTTTCGGACCCCTTCCCCATCCCCCATCTTCCTCCATATATACAGTCCTTAGGGCACCGTTTAGACTTTGGGTTTTGTTTAGATCAAAAGTTCGCCATAGCTGCAACTTCACGTACTTCGTTTGTGTTCAACAACCAGACCAAGGCGTCACAGAACCCCACCTTCATTAATAAAGCTTTCATCTTTTATTTGCAATATCCAAATTGCAATCTCAGTTTCTTGCTTGTTCTTCGTTTCCTCGTAGGAAATAGACCCTCGTGGTCAGGTTGATCATGCTCCGGCGTGGTCAATAACCCCTCGGAAGTTGGTTTAGCGATTGCTAAGGCGCGACGTCTTCGCACGTTAGTAGTCGGATCGTCAAAGTCGACTCTCACAGAAAACGATTGCTATCTCATCGAAACATCGGGACACCTTTGCCTCTATCATTCCGCCAAGGTTCCGCCTCGTGGCGGCGGAGTCTCGTCCCGAAAGGTTGCTTAATGTTTTTTTCTCATCGAAAGACTTCATATAGGAGAAGATGGGCATCGGAGAGCCACCAGGGGGCCCACGAGGTGAAGCGCCCCCACCCTCGTGTGCGGTGTGGGCCCCCTGGCCTTCATCTTTGGCGACGATTTTTCTTTATTTATTGTAAGATATTCCGTGGAGTTTCAGGACTTTTGGAGTTGCAGAATAGGTCTCCAATATTTGCTCCTTTTCGGCCGAATTCCAGTGCCGGCATTCCCCTCTTCATGGTAAACCTTGTAAAATAAGAGAGAATAGCCATAAGTATCGTGACATAACGTTAAATAACAGCCCATAATGCGATAAATATCGATATAAAAGCATGATGCAAAATGGACGTATCAACTCCCCCAAGCTTAGACCTCGCTTGTCCTCAAGCGAAAAGCCGAAAACAATAAATATGTCCTCATGTTTAGAGGTAGAGGCGTCGATAAAAAATAAAATACGGACATGAAGGCATCATGATTAATCTCATAACAGCAACATATATAGATTTTGTCATATGATTACTTATGTTCAAGTGATGATCTTTTCACAATGCAAAAGTATGAATCAGAAACCTTATTGGGCACCAACAAATTATAACCTCAGTCATTGAAGCAATTGCAATTTATCGTAACATCGGAAAGAGTCTATGTCAGAGCTTAAAAGCAAGTCCACATACTCAACTATCATTTAGTCCTTCATAATCGCTAACACTCACGCAATACTTGTGGTTGCGGAGTTTTAATTGGACACAGAGAAAGATAGGGGCTTATAGTTTTGCCCCACAACTTTTTACCTCAAGGGTAATGTCAACAATAATGATTCATGCTCCCCTACATCCAATTAGATATATATATCATGTTCTTTCCAACATGCTGGGCTTGCCAAAAGATAAAATGAAAAAGGAAAGGTGAAGATGAAACGCCCTCGATGCGGCTATAGCTCCCACGTGTCGAAGCACGACTTAGAGGCATAACCGCATTGAAAGCAATGTCGCAAGTGAGGTAATCTTCACACAACCCATGTAATACATAAGGGAAGGAGATACATAGACGACTTACAATCGCCACTTCACACAATACATGAGTAAAGCATTACATCATACAGATACAATCAAGGTCCGACTACGGAACCAAAGTAAAAGAAGACTATCCCAAATGCTACACAGATCCCCGATCGTCCCAACTGGGCTCCACTACTGATCAACTGAAACAAAACAACACAATGAACAAGATCTTCATCGAGCTCCTCCTTGAGCTTGGATGTGTCACCTGCACGGTTTTATCGGCACACAAACTGGTTTTGGAAGTATCTGTGAGCCACGGGGACTCAACAATCTCACACCATGAGATCAAGACTATTTAAGCTTAAAGGTAGGACAGGGTAGTGAGGTGGAGCTGCGACAAGCGACTAGCATATCTGGTGGCTACAATCGCAAAAGAGAGCGAGAAGAGAAAGCAAGGCGCGGTCGAACAACTATGATCAAGAAGTGATCCACGAAACTACTTCGTCAAGCATAACTCCAACACGTGTTCACTTCCGGACTCCGCCGAGAAGAGACCATCACGGTTACACACGCCGTTGATGTATTTTAATTAAGATCAACTTCGTTTTCTACAACCGACATTAACAAATTCCCATCTGCCACATAACCGCTGAGCACGGCTTTGAAAGTTCAAACCCTGCAGGGTGTCCCAACAGCCCATGATAAGCTCTCGCGATCAACGAAGGATATTCCTTCTCCCCGGGAAGACCCGATCAGTCTCGGAATCCCGGCTACAAGACATTCCACAGCAATAAAACAAGACCAGCAAAGCCGCCCGATGTGCCGACAAATCCCGATAGGAGTCGCACGTACCTCGTTCTCAGGGCAACATCGGATGAGACTAGCTACGAGTAAAACCAACCCTCGAGTTGCCTCAAGGTGGCCCCGCAGGCAGCTCGGTTCAGGCCAGCACTAAGAGAAGCACTGGCCCGGGGGCTAAAATAAAGATGACCCTCGGGCTCCGGAAACCCAAGGGAAAAAGGGTATAGGTGAGGCAAATGGTAAAACCAATGATGGGCCTTGCTGGAAAAGTCTTATTCAAAGCGAACTGTCAAGGGGGTCCCATAAATCACCCGACCGCGTTAGGGACGCAAAATCCGGGAACATAATACCGATATGACGGAAACTAGGGCGGCAAGAGTGGAACAAAACACCAGGCATAAGGCCGAGCCTTCCACCCTTTACCAAGTATATAGATGCGTTAATTAAATAAGATATATTGTGATATCCCAACAAGTAAACATGTTCCAACAAGGAACAACATCTCCATGTTCCACCAAGGAACAAACTTCATCTTCACCTGCAACTAACAACGCTATAAGAGGGGCTGAGCAAAGCGGTAACATAGCCAAACAACGGTTTGCTAGGAAAGGATGGTTAGGGGCTTGACATGGCAACATGGGAGGCATGATATAGCAAGTGGTAGGCATCGTAGCATAGGCATAGCAAAAGAGCGAGCATCTAGCAAGCAAAGATAGAAGTGATTTCGAGGGTATGGTCATCTTGCCTGAAATCCCGCAAGGAAGAAGAACGAGTCCATGAAGAAGACAAACGGACGAAGTCGAACGAATCCTCACAACTCCGGAACGAAACCGAAGCTAACGAGAGAAACAAACCGGAAAGAAGCAAACAACAAGGTAAACAACCATCACATAAACATGTCATGAGGCACAATCGAGTATGATGCATGTCCGGTTTAATGAGGCATGGCATGGCAAAGTGCAACAAACAATACCACAAATTAAGTGGAGCTCAATATGCAACGAATTGCATATTGACGAAACTTCACAACATTTATTTAGTTCACTCTTGATTAGGCTACCCAACAATATTAAATGTTATTAAACATGGCAAGGGGGTGAAGCATATGAAACTAACTATTTAGGCAAGATTAAATGAGGCGGAAACAACAACAACAATTCGGAAAAATCCTCATATGCATATTTCGAATTTGGTGCTGATCTGACCTAAAGCATATTTTAGAGTTGTTAAACATGCAAAGTAATGCTACCATGTTAAACTAGGCATTTTCCACCCCATTTACATATATAATTTATTTAAATCCGAGCTACGGTTATTTAGTTATGAAATAAATCATTTTAGCATGGCATTTAAGCAAATTAACGCAACCAACAATTTTAAACATTTAAATGTTGTTATCATGATCACGGATGACATGTGCAAGTTTTATGCAATTTTATGAAAATGTTGACAAGAGCATTATGAAGCATTGCGTCACCGTGGTGGAAGAAAGGGGTGCCACGGCAACGAATCCGAAAATGATGCCACGGCAACATATCGGTTCCGGTAGCTCACGGAGATACCGGAGCAAAAGAAGTGGGCGTGAGCGAGTCATGCAAGATGGTGGGGTGATCCCGATTACCGGGTTCCCACGGAACGGTGGCATGGCAAAAGAGGGGCATCGCAAGGATGATTCGATCACGGTCGGTCATCTCGGTGGTTATACCTACGAAGCGTTCAAACGGGACGGTTCGCGTTTCGAAGAGGGAAGTAGTCGTTCACGGCCGACGGTAGTGGTACATCTCGTAGACGTTCTCGGGCCGTAGATGAACTTGGCGTAACCGTGCGGTAGTCGAACTTGGCACTCGTGGTACACGTTCACGGGTCGTCGAGGGAAGTAGAGGAAGTAGTCGTTCTCACGATGTAGTGGAAGTAGTCGTACACGGCGACGGTAGTTGTACACGGTTCGTAGATGTTGGGTCGACGATGGTGGAAGTAGTGGTACACATATCGTGAGAGGAACTTGACGAATCCAGATCTCCGGTCGTCGCGGTACTTGTAACTCGTGTAACTCCACCGTTCGTTGTGTAATCGTACATGGGTCTCGAGTCTTGGTCCTGAACTTGAGGAGGTCAATGGTCGAAGTGACCCACGCGAGCACTTTCAAGACGGGCAAGAGAGCGGGCGAACAGAGACGCGTCCTCCACCCCGCCGAACGAGGCGAGGCGGGCAGGGGCTCATCTGGTTCCCGGCGGGTCGAGCCGGGGACTCCATGGGGCGGCGGCCATGGCGTCGGGCAGGGCTTCCCGAGGTGGTGCAGGTGGCCCATGGAGAGGTGCAGCAGGATAGATCTGGCGTTGGAGGAGGACAGGCGGTGGCTCTGCTGGCCTGGCGGAGAGGAGGCTCCAGCTTGGCGTGGCCTCGTCGGCCGCGGGTTGGAGCTCGACAGTGGCACTTTTCGCCCGCACGGCGCCGGAGATGGCAAGGGCGATTAAGAGCTGAAGGACGGCGACGCAGTGGTCGGCGACCGGGGCGACGGGCATGGTTGCGGGGTGGAGGAGGCGCTCGAGGAGGAGGCCGAGAGGAAAGCGCTCGGGCGCGCGAGGAGGTGCTATGGGCGAGGCGAGGAGGCCGACGGGCTCGGGAGGAGAAGCGGGCGCGGCGAGGGATCGGGCGCGGGGTGGCCCTCCAGGAGGTCGCCGACGCAAGGCGGTTAGCGATGGGGACGGGGGAGGAGAAGAGAGGCAGCGAGGGAAAGGGAGAGGGAGAAGACGCTCGGGAGCGATGGGGATCGGGCGGGGCGGCGGCGGAGAGGGAGAGAGCGAGGGAGATGGGATCGGGTCGAGAGGAGGGAGGCGAGGGGATCGAGCAGGGCTCTCCTGGCGGCGCGGTCGGGAGGATGGGAGGGCGAGAGATGCGGGCTAGGGTTAAGGGCAGGGGGCCGGCTGGGCCTTGGCCTTGGGCCGCTTAGATGGGCTGGCCTGGTCTAGCTGGTTAAGTAGTGGGCTGCGGCTGACCTGGTTGGGCTCTCTTCTCCCTCTCTCTTTAATATTTTCCAAAACAGAAAATACCAAAGAGGAAAAGAAGAGGAAAGGAAGTGTTTGGGAATGGAGTTAATTTTCTCAGACTCAGAAAAAATGAGTTTAATCCAAGAAAATAGGAGTGGGCATGGATGCAAGTTTTAGATTCAAAAACATTTGAATTTAATTCAAATGGGTGAATAGGAAGTGGAAGTTTGGAAGGCCCAAAATGTTGAGAATTTTAGAGGAGCCACAATAAATGGGAAAAGAAATGTTGGCAAAGTTTGGGGACCAAACTTGAAGTGGAAAGGGCATGGTAATTTGCAAGTGTGTTATGGTGAATTCCAAATTAATGGAATATTTTATATAGCTCCCTAATATTGGGACGATACGTTATAAAGAGAAGTCAACCTTCCCTCGATTTAAATGGATCGAAAAATCCATACAATTTATTTAGAAGAGTTTTAAAAAATTAAATGGCATGATGAGATGATGCAATGCAAGAGATGACATGATGAATGCACAAACAAAACAAATCACATGGCAAAAACTCGGAAACCCTGGAAGGCAACTGAAGCTCCGGTCTTGGGGCGTCACAACACTCCACCACTACGAGAGGATCTCATCCCGAGATCTAGGATGGCACCGGAGAAAAGCGGGAGAGGAAGAGGTAAAACTAAGTTGCTTCTTTGACAAACGAATGAAACCAATGAACCTCGAGAGGTTGAAAACTTGAAAGAAAGAAAACAACGAAGAAGAACAAAGTTGAAAACACTCTGTTAGAAAAGATGAACATGGGATACGACGAGAACCAAGAGGTTAAGTGATAAAATAGATATTGAAACCACTCTGGTTGAAACGAGATAAGAATGAATAAGAATGATATAATTTGGGCAGCACTCCGGCTGAAAATGGAAGGAATTGAATATGAACTTTAGAAGATGGGTTGATACTTGATGAAATCAACAACACACTGCCTCCGGAACTATTGAAAAATGGCACAAGGGGTAAGAAAGATTTCAGACAGCTCTCCGGTTGAGGAAGCAGGCAAAACTTGATAAGATGAGAGAGCTCGAATGAAAACATGACACTCCGATTAAATCGATAAGCAAGGAAAAGAACATGATCTTGACAAAAAAAGATGATGGGTCGAAGAGAGCAACATCACAATGCCTTCGAAACGAAAGAATAGAATCTAGATTGTTGGGATAAAGGGACGGAGAAGAAAATGACAACTTCTACCACAAATGAATTTGAATGAAGCATCCTTACAAAGAAGGATAGAACGGAGTTGTTTGAAAAAATCAACAACGGTAAGAATAAGCTTGTAGTGGGCTTATGAAAAACATCTCAAAATTGTGAGGTGAGCTTCTGCCACCAACGGAAACAATTGATTGGATTTATATCAACAAGGAGACGAGAAACTTATCTCACCGGGAGGACAAATGAAGAACTTAGGTCATTTATAAGCACCATAAATAGCAACAATCCTTAGGGAAAGCTTTAGGTGAAATATAGGCCAAGATAACTTCAATGAAGAGATTGATGGGTTTAAAATACCTCATTCTTGACCAATCATGAAACACGAACTCAAATTGTCGAGAATGACATAACACCACCTCAAAAGATAAGATCGAAAGAATTGCACTTCGGAATGCAAGATGAAGAATACTTGAGCTCCTCAAAACAAAACATGTGTTGAGCACCATGTTTATTTTAGAGTATAGCTTGACGGATCATAACTTTGAGAGAAACTTGAAGGACAATTCGAGAAAGAAATGAATCCTTGACGAACCACCATGTAAAGCCTACATGAAGAACTCCGGTAATAAAAGGATGATAGAAAGAAAGAGAAGTTGACAACACAAGGTGAAACCTTGCAGTGATAAGATGAAGCTTTGAAAATGATATAACCGAGAAAACTTGGAACTCCGGAAAGAAAGATGAACAAATGAAATCACGAATTTTGACGATCCTCCGGAATAAGGAATTGAATTTACTAGATGAAACAAGAATAAGAATTACATTATGCTCATCCTTCACCAATTGAATTGATGACAAGCAATGGATTTGTCATACTACTTATTCTCGTAGAAAGGATTAAGATAGATATGGCGCAAACTTGGGTAGGTCTTCAACGAACCACCGGTAGGATTGAAACAACGAATAAATTGATGTGATAACAAAGGAAGTGAAATCTTGAACAAACCACCGTAAGAATTGAAAAAGAACGAAGAAAAAGAACGAATCGCCGTAAGGAATTAGAAATGAACGAAGATACTTGAGAGAATTTAGATACATGAGAACGGAGAAATCATGAACTGATTAGTGAATACTTGAATGATGCACCGGTCAGATTTGGAGAACAAGAGCTGAACGCTGGAATGGATAATTCTGAGATGATGGGCTCCGGAGAATCAAACTGAAAAGACTCCTGAAATGCTCCGGGTGGGTTAAAAGAATTCTCACAATCTAAAACAAATATGAGGATGGCACGAAGCTAGAACCATGAATCTTGAAGAGAATGGAGCAAGATTTAAGAGAAACTCTTCTTCGGTCTTCAAAATTCGAGAATGACGACGAGAAACACCACCATGAATTGTTGAGGCACTCCGGAATGAAAATTAGAAAGGTTGAACCAACAATGAAAATAATTTGAAAGATCTTGGAGAAAGACATTTGACTGATGATAATTCATCCTTACATCAAACTTTGCAATGAATTTGGGAATAGCTCTTGAAAAATTAGAAGAGTTAGGTAAGATCACTCGAAAAGACACGTGGGTTAGGGCCCACTCAAAAGAACCATCGTTGAACAATTGTTTGAAATAGATATTGCACCGGTAGAATTAAATGGCTTGAATGAGATAACAATCTCCAGATAGCTTGTACGGATTGGGAATGGAAAAGCGAATCTTCTGAGATAACTTCAACACTCCAGAACAATTGGATAACAAGAAGTGAAAGATTATGAGGTGCATCGGAATGGGAAAGCATTGTGAAAAGAGGAAAAGGGATAAGATCAACACCGAAAACTTGACTTGAGTCCACCGGAGAAGAAAATTAGAATGGAACAATGATAAGGTTGAAACTTCCTTAGCGTCTTCATGAGAAATCACCGGATAAAACATTTAAGGAAAAGAATGAAGAAACTTCACATCCATACAATGGATATTTGGTTAAGAAATCTGAGTCCTTGAAGAAAAAGGGTGGAGGCGGGAAAACAAAGACAATTTAGGTCGGATGAAACGAACACCGTTGAGAAAACTTAGAATTGATCTTGCGAATGTCGCAATGATCGGATTCACTTGAAGAGAAGCACACGGTTGGAAAGGATTGAAAAGATGACCTTGATGAACAAGAAGGATTAGCATCCACATAGAAATATGAGAACACCGTTTAGAATAAGGTATGGAATCGACACTTGGCATTGAAGCAACTTGAATACCACAAAGCGGAACAAAAACAAAGGATTTGGCTTGCGAATAAGCGGAACAAATACATATGATAGAGATTTACCCAAACCCATATCATGCATCCGTCGGAAAGATATCCTAGGAGCTACTTGAATTCCCACCTATAAACTCCCGAAACTTTCTCGTTATGCAATGCGGTGTTGGGGATACAGGGACACAAAATATATCACCCAAACTAACAATACCTAGATCCATTTGTATCCATCCTTCAACACATAACCAAGAAACCTCCGAAATCGTTTACCACGACCTTGAAAAGCATCCGTTATACGAGTCATGGCAATACTCCCTTTTCGCCACGATCTTCGGGCTATCGGGTTATCTCACCAACAAGCGCACAAAAGAGATTTTGATGTCGGCAAAACTCGGTATTCCAGAACTGCAACGATAAAATTGTGACGACAACACCTCGAGCTCAACTCCCGGGACACCGCCACAACCCCTAAATGACAGGAGGCACCAAGAACAATGTTCTCGTCACAAAACCATCGAACGATTCCAAGATACCAGCGTGATCCTAAAAAAAATTTAGTGAAATTTGAGGAGAGAAAAATCAAAACTCTACGTCAGGATGCCTCACCAGAGCGACGAAGGGACTGGGGAGTAAAAAGAATCCTACTCTCCGATATATATAATCCTAAGACTCAAAACATTTTCCATTCTAGACTCAACAACGCCAGCAAACCATCAAGTAGGGGGCTCCTAAGTCGGGGAAGGCTCTGATTACCAACTTGAAACGCCCTCGATGCGGCTATAACTCCCACGTGTCGAAGCACGACTTAGAGGCATAACCGCATTGAAAGCAATGTCGCAAGTGAGGTAATCTTCACACAACCCATGTAATACATAAGGGAAGGAGATACATAGACGGCTTACAATCGCCACTTCACACAATACATGAGTAAAGCATTACATCATACAGATACAATCAAGGTCCGACTACGGAACCAAAGTAAAAGAAGACTACCCCAAATGCTACACAGATCCCGATCGTCCCAACTGGCTCCACTCTTGATCAACTGAAACGAAACAACACAATGAACAAGATCTTCATCGACCTCCTCCTTGAGCTTGGATCGTCACCTGCACGGTTTTATCGGCACCGCAAACTGGTTTTGAAGTATCTGTGAGCCACGGGACTCAGCAATCTCACACCCGAGATCAAGACTATTTAAGCTTAAAGGTAGGACAGGGTAGTGAGGTGGAGCTGCAGCAGCGACTAGCATATCTGGTGGCTACAATCGCAAAAGAGAGCGAGAAGAGAAAGCAAGGCACGGTCGAACAACTATGATCAAGAAGTGATCCTGAAACTACTTACGTCAAGCATAACTCCAACACCGTGTTCACTTCCGGACTCACGAGAAGAGACCATCACGGTTACACACGCGTTGATGTATTTTAATTAAGATCAACTTCGGGTTTTCTACAACCGACATTAACAAATTCCCATCTGCCACATAACCGCGGCACGGCTTTGAAAGTTCAAACCCTGCAGGGTGTCCCAACTTAGCCCATGATAAGCTCTCGCGATCAACGAAGGATATTCCTTCTCCCGGAAGACCCGATCAGTCTCGAATCCGGCTACAAGACATTCCACAACAATAAAACAAGACCAAGAAGCCGCCCGATGTGCCGACAAATCCCGATAGAGTCGCACGTACCTCGTTCTCGTGGCAACATCGGATGAGACTAGCTACGAGTAAAACCAACCCTCGAGTTGCCTCAAGGTGGCCCATGAGTAGCTCGGTTCGAGCCAAGACTAAGAGAAGCACCGGCCGGGGGCTAAAATAAAGATGACCCTCGGGCTCCGAAACCCAAGGGAAAAAGGGTATAGGTGAGGCAAATGGTAAAACCAATGATGGGCCTTCTGGAAAAGTCTTATTCAAAGCGAACTGTCAAGGGGTCCCATAAATCACCCGACCGCGTTAGGGACGCAAAATCCGGGAACATAATACCGATATGACGGAAACTAGGGCGGCAAGAGTGGAACAAAACACTGCATAAGGCCGAGCCTTCCACCCTTTACCAAGTATATAGATGCGTTAATTAAATAAGATATATTGTGATATCCCAACAAGTAAACATGTTCCAACAAGGAACAACATCTCCATGTTCCACCAAGGAACAAACTTCATCTTCACCGCAACTAACAACGCTATAAGAGGGCTGAGCAAAGCGGTAACATAGCCAAACAACGGTTTGCTAGGAAAGGATGGTTAGGGGCTTGACATGGCAACATGGGAGGCATGATATAGCAAGTGGTAGGCATCGTAGCATAGGCATAGCAAAAGAGCGAGCATCTAGCAAGCAAAGATAGAAGTGATTTCGAGGGTATGGTCATCTTGCCTGAAATCCCGCAAGGAAGAAGAACGAGTCCATGAAGAAGACAAACGGACGAAGTCGAACGAATCCTCACAACTCCGGAACGAAACCAAAGCTAACGAGAGAAACAAACTGGAAAGAAGCAAACAACAAGGTAAACAACCATCACATAAACATGTCATGAGGCACAATCAAGTATGATGCATGTCCGGTTTAATGAGGCATGGCATGGCAAAGTGCAACAAACAATACCACAAATTAAGTGGAGCTCAATATGCAACGAATTGCATATTGACGAAACTTCACAACATTTATTTAGTTCACTCTTGATTAGGCTACCCAACAATATTAAATGTTATTAAACATGGCAAGGGGGTGAAGCATATGAAACTAACTATTTAGGCAAGATTAAATGAGGCCGGAAACAACAACAACAATTCCGGAAAAATCCTCATATGCATATTTCGAATTTGGTGCTGATCTGACCTAAAGCATATTTTAGAGTTGTTAAACATGCAAAGTAATGCTACCATGTTAAACTAGGCATTTTTCCACCCCATTTACATATATAATTTATTTAAATCCGAGCTACGGTTATTTAGTTATGAAATAAATCATTTTAGCATGGCATTTAAGCAAATTAACGCAACCAACAATTTTAAACATTTAAATGTTGTTATCATGATGCGGATGACATGTGCAGGTTTTATGCAATTTTATGAAAATGTTGACAAGAGCATTATGAAGCATTGCGTCACCGTGGTGGAAGAAAGGGGTGCCACGGCAACGAATCCGAAAATGATGCCACGGCAACATATCGGTTCCGGTAGCTCACGGAGATACCGGAGCAAAAGAAGTGGGCGTGAGCGAGTCATGCAAGATGGTGGGGTGATCCCGATTACCGGGTTCCCACGGAACGGTGGCATGGCAAAAGAGGGGCATCGCAAGGATGATTCGATCACGGTCGGTCATCTCGGTGGTTATACCTACGAAGCGTTCAAACGGGACGGTTCGCGTTTCGGAGAGGGAAGTAGTCGTTCACGGCCGACGGTAGTGGTACATCTCGTAGACGTTCACGGGCCGTAGATGAACTTGGCGTAACCGTGCGGTAGTCGAACTTGGCGCTCGTGGTACACGTTCACGGGTCGTCGAGGGAAGTAGAGGAAGTAGTCGTTCTCGCGATGTAGTGGAAGTAGTCGTACACGGCGACGGTAGTTGTACACGGTTCGTAGATGTTCGGGTCGACAGTAGTGGAAGTAGTGGTACACATATCGTAGAGGAACTTGACAGAATCCAGTCTCCGGGGTCGTCGCGGTACTTGTAACTCGTGTAACTCTACCGTTCGTTGTGTAATCGTACATGGGTCTCGAGTCTTGGTCCTGAACTTGAGGAGGTCAATGGTCGAAGTGACCCACACGAGCACTTCAGCAAGACGGGCAAGAGAGCGCGGCGAACAGAGACGCGTCCTCCACCCCCGCCGAACGAGGCGCAGGCGGGCAGGGGCTCATCTGGTTCCCGGCGGGTCCAGCCGGTGGGACTCCATGGGGCGGCGGCCATGGCGTCGGGCAGGCTTCCCGAGTGCTGCAGTGGCCCATGGAGAGGTGCAGCAGGATAGATCTGGCGTTGGAGGAGGACGGCGGTGGCTCTGCTGGCGCTGAAGGCGGAGAGGAGGCTCCAGCTTGGCGTGGCCTCGTCGGCCGGCGGGTTGGAGCTCGACAGTGGCACTTTTCCCGCCGGCGCCGGAGATGGCAAGGGCGACGAAGAGCTGAAGGACGGCGACGCGGTGGTCGAGCGACCGGAGGGCGACGGGGCATGGTTGCGGGGTGGAGGAGGCGCTCGAGGAGGAGGCCGAGAGGAGAAGGCGCTCGGGCGGCGAGGAGGTGCCATGGACGACGGCGAGGAGGCCGACGGGGCTCGGGAGGAGAAGCGGGGCGCGGCGAGGGGATCGGGCGCAGGGTGGCCCTCCTGGAGGTCGCCGACGGCGGCGGTTGGCAATGGGGACGCGGGGGAGGAGAAGAGAGGCGGCGAGGGGAAAGGGAGAGGGGAGAAGATGCTCGGGGAGCGATGGGGATCGGGCAGGAGGCGGCGGCCAGAGGGAGAGAGCGAGGGGGATGGGATCGGGTCGAGAGGAGGGAGGCGAGGGATCGAGAGCAGGCTCTCTGGCGCGCGGTCGGGAGGATGGGAGGGCGAGAGATGCGGGCTAGGGTTAAGGGCAGGGGGCCGGCTGGGCCTTGGCCTTGGGCCGGCTTAGATGGGCTGGCCTGGTCTAGCTGGTTAGGTAGTGGGCTGCGGCTGACCTGGTTGGGCTCTCTTCTCCCTCTCTCTTTAATATTTTCCAAAACAGAAAATACCAAAGAGGAAAAGAAGAGGAAAGGAAGTGTTTGGGAATGGAGTTAATTTTCTCAGACTCAGAAAAAAATGAGTTTAATCCAAGAAAATAGGAGTGGGCATGGATGCAAGTTTTAGATTCAAAAACATTTGAATTTAATTCAAATGGGTGAATAGGAAGTGGAAGTTTGGAAGGCCCAAAATGTTGAGAATTTTAGAGGAGCCACAATAAATGGGAAAAGAAATGTTGGCAAAGTTTGGGGACCAAACTTGAAGTGGAAAGGGCATGGTAATTTGCAAGTGTGTTATGGTGAATTCCAAATTAATGGAATATTTTATATAGCTCCCTAATATTGGGACGATACGTTATAAAGAGAAGTCAACCTTCCCTCGATTTAAATGGATCGAAAAATCCATACAATTTATTTAGAAGAGTTTTAAAAAATTAAATGGCATGATGAGATGATGCAATGCAAGAGATGACATGATGAATGCACAAACAAAACAAATCACATGGCAAAAACTCGGAAACCCTGGAAGGCAACTGAAGCTCCGGTCTTGGGGCGTCACAGAAGATCACCGTGACTCTTGCATAAGGTAGAGGATAATAATAAAAGATAGGCCCTTCGCAGAGGGAAGCAGAGGTTGCCATGCGCTTTTATGGTTGATGCACAAAATCTTAATGCAAAAGAACGTCACTTTATATTGCCCCTTGTATGTGGAACTTTATTATGCATCCCGTCTCTTTTATTACTTCCACAACAAGTTCGTACAAAGCTTATTTTCTCTGCACTAATAAGTCATGCATATTTAGAGAGCAATTTTTATTGCTTGCACCGATGACAACTTACTTGAAGGATCTTACTCAATCCATAGGTAGATATGGTGGACTCTCATGGCTAAACTGGTTTAGGGGTATTTGGAAGCACAAGTAGTATCTCTACTTGGTGCTGAGAATTTGGCTAGCATGAGGGGAAAAGGCAAGCTCAACATGTTGGAGGATCCATGACAACATACTTTATCTCAGATACAAGAAAACATAACTCATTATGTTGTCTTCCTTGTCCAACATCAACTCTTTAGCATGTCATATTTTAATGAGTGCTCCCAATCATAAAAGATGTCAACGATAATATATCTATATGTGAAACCTCTCTCTCCTTATTACTTCCTATTAATTGCAACGATGACCAAAGCTATATTTGCCAACTCCCAACAACTTTTAATCATCATACTGTTTCTATGTGAAGTCATTACTTTCAATAAGATCAATATGAACACTTTGTTTCTTTTTATTCTTTTTCTTTTATTCACCCAAGATCATGGCAAAATAATCAAGCCCTTGACTCAACACTAATCTTTATTATATATAGCTCACGGACTCGATTACGTAGAGGGATCATAAAGCAAAACTTCAAAACTAGATCATGCCATGACTTTATTCTACTAAATCAAGATACTACTAATAGGATCGAACTAAGAAAAATGGTAAAGATAGGAGTTGTGATGGTGATACGATACCGGGGCACCTCCCCCAAGCTTGGCAGTTGCCAAGGGGGGTGCCCATACCCATGTGATTATATCTCCTTCTTGGTCGGTGAAGGTGGAGGTGTTGGATAATCGCACATCGAGCATAAGAGGTCCTCCAACTTGCGGATAATGCCCTTGAGTGCAACAATATGCTCCTTCAACAAAATATTTTCACTTGTGAGATACTTGTTTTGAATGTGAGCTAACTCAATCATCTTGAAAGCTTTGATTTCAATTGGGGTGAGAAAGTTTTGATCAAGTTGGAGAGTGTCTTCCGCTGCAGGAGCTTGGTCCTCCGTGGCCTCCTTGATCCTTTCATCCTTGTTGATCTCCATGGGTTCTTCCCACTTCAGCTCTATCTTCATTAGCCAAGCATCTTTGTCACCATTGTCGGAGGAGGGGGACGACATGATGCCTGGCCTTGACAACCCTGACAGAAAACAGCTCGAAACAAGAACAGAGGATAATTGCGTGATACGAGAGTCAAAACCTTTGGGAGAATATATAATGAATTTTTACCGACCAAAATACGTATCGTGCAAGAAAACGGAGTTCGGAGGGCACACGAGGTGCTCACGGGGTAGGGGGGCGCGCCCAGGGGGTAGGGCGCGCCCACCACCCTCGTGGGGCCCTCGTGTCCTTCCCAGAGTTCCACTTATTTTTCTATTTTTCTAAATATTCCAAAACGGAGAAATATTGCCTTAAAATTTGTTTTGGAGTCGGTTTACTTATCGTACCACATACCTATTCCTTTTCGGAGTCTGAAACGGTCTGGAAAGTGTCCCTTATGTATTCCTTCGGGGTTACGGTTTCAATAATATTGGTTTCAACATTTATGGGATTACCTGAGATATAATGTTTGATTCTTTGACCGTTTACCACCTTCGGATTTGTGCCTTCTAAGTTGTTGATTTTATGGCACCGAACGATAGACCTCCTCGATAACATAGGGACCTTCCCATTTAGAGAGAAGTTTTCCTGCAAAAATCTTAAGCGAGAGTTGTATAGCAATACATAATCACCTACATTAAACTCACGCTTTTGTATCCTTTTGTCATGCCATCTTTTAACTTTTTCTTTAAATAACTTGGCATTTTCATAAGCTTGGGTTCTCCATTCATCAAGGAGCTAATATCAAATAACCTCTTCTCACCGGCAAGTTTGAAATCATAGTTGAGCTCTTTAATAGCCCAATATGCCTTATGTTCTAGTTCGAGAGGTAAGTGACATGCTTTTCCATAAACCATTTTATACGGAGACATACCCATAGGATTCTTATATGCAGTTCTATAGGCCCATAATGCATCATCAAGTTTCTTGGACCAATTCTTTCTAGACCTATTAACAGTCTTTTGCAAAATTAATTTGAGCTCTCTATTACTCAATTCTACTTGACCACTAGACTGTGAGTGATAAGGAGATGCAATTCTATGATTAACGTCATATTTAGCAAGCATTTTACGGAAAGCACCATGAATAAAGTGTGAACCACCATCAGTCATTAAATATCTAGGGACTCCAAACCTCGGAAAAATAACTTCCTTAAGCATTTTAATAGAAGTGTTATGATCAGCACTACTAGTTGGAATAGCTTCTACCCACTTAGTAACGTAATCAACAAAGAACTAAAATATATGTATATCCATTAGAGGCAGGAAAAGGTCCCATATAATCAAAGCCCCAAACATCAAATGGTTCAATAACAAGTGAATAATTCATAGGCATTTCTTGACGTCTACTAATATTACCAATTCTTTGACATTCATCACAAGACAAAACAAACTTACGGGCATCTTTGAAGAGAGTGGGCCAATAAAACCCGGATTGCAATACCTTATGTGCAGTTCTATCTCCAGCGTGGTGTCCTCCATAAGCTTCGGAGTGACACTTGCGTAGGATTTGTTCCTGTTCATGCTCAGGCACACAACGTCTAATAGCACCATCTACTCCTTCTTTATAAAGATGTGGGTCATCCCAAAAGTAATGTCGCAAATCATAGAAGAACTTTTTCTTTTGTTGGTATGTGAAGCTAGGTGGTACAAATTTAGCAACAATATAATTAGCATAGTCAGCATACCATGGAGTGCTACGAGAAGTGCTTATGACATTTAATTGTTCATCAGGAAAGCTATCATTAATAGGTAGTGAGTCATCAAGAACATTCTCTAACCTAGATAAGTTGTCTGCAACGGGGTTCTCAGCTCCTTTTCTATCAACAATATGCAAATCAAATTCTTGCAGCAAGAGAACCCATCTAATAAGTCTAGGTTTATCATCTTTCTTTTCCATAAGATATTTAATAGCAGCATGATCAGTGTGAATTGTTACTTTAGAATCAACAATATAGGGTCTGAATTTATCACAAGCAAATACAACTGCTAAAAGTTCCTTTTCGGTAGTAGCATAATTTCTTTGAGCATTGTCTAGAGTCTTACTAGCATAATGGATAACATTTAATTTCTTATCAACTCTTTGCCCTAGAACAGCACCTACAGCATAATCACTAGCATCACACATAATTTCAAAGGGTAAATTCCAATCAGGTGGCTGAACAACAGGTGCAGAGACTAATGCTTTCTTAAGTATTTCAAATGCTTCTACACAATCATCATCAAAGACAAATGGTACATCTTTTTGTAATAAATTAGTCAGAGGCCGAGAAATTTTTGAGAAGTCCTTAATGAACCTCCTATAAAATCCGGCGTGACCAAGGAAACTTCTTATACCTTTGATGTCCTTGGGACATGGCATCTTTTCAATAGCATCAACCTTGGTTTTATCAACTTCAATACCTCTTTCAGAAACTTTGTGCCCCAAGACAATACCTTCATTAACCATAAAGTGGCACTTTTCCCAATTCAAGAAAAGATTAGTTTCTTCACATCTCTGCAAAACTCGATCAAGATTGCTCAAGCAATCATCAAAAGAGGAACCATAGACGGAAAAGTCGTCCATGAAAACCTCACAAATCTTTTCACAAAAATCAGAGAATATAGCCATCATGCATCTTTGAAAGGTAGCAGGTGCATTACATAAACCAAAAGGCATACGTCTATAAGCAAAAGTACCAAAAGGGCATGTAAAAGTAGTATTTGATTGATCTTTAGCTGACACAGGTATTTGAGAGAAACCAGAATAACCATCTAGAAAGCAATAATGTGTATGTTTGCATAATCTTTCTAGCATTTGATCAATAAAAGGTAAGGGGTAATGATCTTTCTTAGTAGCTTTATTTAATTTGCAGAAATCAATTACCATCCTATAACCTGTGATAATTCTTTGCGGGATCAATTCATCTTTATCATTAGGGACAACAGTAATACCTCCCTTCTTAGGGACACAATGGATAGGACTTACCCACTGACTATCAGCAACGGGATAAATTATACCTGCCTCCAGAAGCTTGAGTATTTCTTTTCTTACCACTTCTTTCATTTTAGGATTCAAACGTTGTTGAGGATCACGAACTGGTTTAGCATCCGCTTCCAAATTTATTTTATGTTGACATAGAGTGGGACTAATGCCCTTAAGATCATCAAGAGTATATCCAATAGCGGCACGGTGCTTCTTCAGAGTTTTCAATAATCTTTCTTCTTCATGCTCTGAAAGGTTAGCACTAATAATAACAGGATATATTTTCTTTTCATCAAGATAAGCATATTTAAGATTATCAGGCAACGGTTTAAGCTCAAACACGGGATCACCCTTGGGTGGAGGAGGATCCCCTAGGATTTCAATAGGCAAATTGTGTTGCAGAATAGGTTCCTGTTTAAAGAATACTTCATCTATTTCCCTTCTTTCATTCATGAACACGTCATTTTCATGGTCTAGCAAATAGTGCTCTAAAGGATCACTAGGAGGTACGGCAATAGAAGCAAGACCAATAATTTCATCCTTACTAGGCAATTCTACCTCACGATGTTGTTTACTAAATTTAGAGAAATTAAACTCATGAACCATATCATCCAAGCCAATAGTAACAACATTCTTTTCGCAATCTATCTTAGCATTAGCAGTATTCAAGAAGGGTCTACCAAATATAATGGGACAAAAGCTATCTTGTGGAGAACCAAGAACAAGAAAATCAGCGGGGTATTTGTTTTTTCCACACAAGACTTCAACAGCTCTAACAATTCCCATTGCAGATATAGTATCTCTATTGGCAAGTTTAATTGTAACATCAATATCTTCTAACTCAGCAGGTGCAATATCATGCATAATTTCTTTGTATAAGTCAATGGGTATAACACTAGCACTATCACTAGCACCCATATCACATAAGCCATGATAACAATGATCTCCTATTTTAACAGAAATAACAGGCACGCCTACCACGGGTCTATGTTTATCTTTAGCACAAGGTTTAGCAATTCTAGCAGTTTCACCACAGAATTGAATAACATGGCCATCAATATTATCAGACAACAGATCTTTAACAATAGCAATATTAGGTTCTACTTTGACTTGCTCAGGAGGTGTATAAGTTCTAATATTGCTTTTACGAACAACAGTTGAAGCTTTAGCATGATCCTTTACTCTAACAGGGAAAGGTAGTTTCTCAACTAAGAGGTAGGAACAATAGGATCATTATAAGTGACAGTCTTCTCTTCAACTTTAATAGGTGCAGCTACTTTTACTTCTATGGGAGGATGATATTTAAACCACTTCTCCTTAGGGAGATCAACATAAGTAGCAAAAGATTCACGAGAAGAAGCTACTATCTCGAGTCAAGTCCATATTTAGTGCTAAACTTACGGAAAATATCGGTATCCATAAAAGATTTAATACAATCAAACTTAGGCGTCATACCTGACTCCTTACCATCGTCGAGGTCCCAATCTTCAGAGTTGCATTTAATTCTATCCAATAAATTCCATTTAAATTCAATAGTCTTCATCATAAAAGAGCCAGCACAAGAAGTATCGAGCATGGTGCGATTGTTATCAGAAAACCGAGCATAAAAATTCTGAAGAATTGTCACTTTTGAGAGCTCATGATTGGGGCATGAATATAACATTGATTTAAGCCTCCCCCAAGCTTGAGCGATGCTTTCTCCTTCGCGAGGCAAAAAATTATATATATAATTGCGATCACGATGAAGAAGATGCATAGGGTAATACTTTTGATGAAATTCCAACTTCAATCTTTTATAGTTCCATGATCTCGTATCATCACATAGCCTATACCATGTCAATGTGTCTTCCTTCAAAGATAAAGGGAAGACCTTCTTCTTAACAACATCATCGGGTATACCTGCAAGCTTAAATAATCCACAAACTTCATCCACATAGAGTAGATGTTCATCAGGATGCTTTGTTCCATCTCCCGTAAAAGTATTAGCCAGCAGTTTTTCCATCATACCGAAGGAACTTCAAAAGGAGTTTCATTTTCAATAGGTTCAGTAGGTTGAGGAGCAACTCTTTGCTCTCTTGGGACGGTGAAGATACCCTAACAAGCCCCTCGAGAATTACTTTCCATAGTAACAAGTGATGTAAAATTTCAGCACACTATATAAATTTTTCCTTACCAAATTCCACTTACCAAAGGCGCTACACTCCCGACAGCGGCGCCGGAAAAAGAGTCTTGATGACCCACAAGTATAGGGGATCTATCATAGTCCTTTCGATAAGTAAGAGTGTCAAACCCAACGAGGAGCGTATGAAATGATAAGCGGTTTTCAGCAAGGTATTCTCTGCAAGTACTGAAATAAGTGGTAACAGATAGTTTTGTGATAAGATAAATTGTAACGAGCAACAAGTAAAAAGAGTAAATAAAGTGCAGCAAGGTGGCCCAATCCTTTTTGTAGCAAAGGATAAGCCTGGACAAACTCTTATAATAGGAAAAGCGCTCCCGAGGACACATGGGAATATCGTCAAGCTAGTTTTCATCACGTTCATATGATTCGCGTTTGGTACTTTGATAATTTGATATGTGGGTGGACCGGTGCTTGGGTGTTGTTCTTACTTGAACAAGCATCCCACTTATGATTAACCTCTATTGCAAGCATCCGCAACTACAACAAAAGTATTAAGGTAAACCTAACCATAGCATGAAACATATGGATCCAAATCAGCCCCTTACGAAGCAACGCATAAACTAGGGTTTAAGCTTCTGTCACTCTAGCAACCCATCATCTACTTATTACTTTCCAATGCCTTCCTCTAGGCCCAAATAATGGTGAAGTGTTATGTAGTCGACGTCCACATAACACCACTAGAGGCTAGACAACATACATCTCATCAAAATATCAAACGAATACCAAATTCACATGACTACTAATAGCAAGACTTCTCCGTGTCCTCGTGAACAAACGTAACTACTCACAAAGCATATTCATGTTCATAATCAGAGGGTAATAATATGCATAAAGGATCTGAACATATGATCTTCCACCAAGTAAACCAACTAGCATCAACTACAAGGAGTAATCAACACTACTAGCAACCTACTAGCACCAATCCCGGACTTGGAGACAAGAATAGGATACAAGAGATGAACTAGGGTTTGGAGATGAGATGGTGATGGTGAAGATGTTGATGGAGATTGCCCTCTCCCGATGAGAGGAGAGTTGGTGATGATGATGACGATGATTTCCCCCTCCCGGAGGGAAGTGTCCCCGGCAGAACAGCTCTGCCGGAGCCCTAGATTGGTTCCGCCAAGGTTCCGCCTCGTGGCGGCGGAGTCTCGTCCCGAAAGGTTGCTTAATGTTTTTTTCTCATCGAAATACTTCATATAGGAGAAGATGGGCATCGGAGAGCCACCAGGGGGCCCATGAGGTAGGGGGGCGCGCCCCCCACCCTCGTGAGCAGTGTGTGGGCCCCCTGGCCTTCATCTTTGGCGACGATTTTTCTTTATTTATTGTAAGATATTCCGTGGAGTTTCAAGACTTTTGGAGTTGCATAGAATAGGTCTCCAATATTTGCTCCTTTTTCAGCCAGAATTCCAGCTGCCGACATTCCCCCTCTTCATGGTAAACCTTGTAAAATAAGAGAGAATAGCCATAAGTATTGTGACATAACATGAAATAACAGCCCATAATGCGATAAATATCGATATAAAAGCATGATGCAAAATGGACGTATCACCGCACCATGCAGACAGACAAAGAAGGGGGGGTGTGGAGGAGATCGACGAGTAAGTGGCCAGTGCATCCGCGTCCATGTTCGCTGGCAACTTTGAGGGAAAGTAGAACATAGGAAGTCGCCCTCGCTTGGGTCCCAAGAAGGCCACCGCCGACGCGTCGCCGGCTTGTACAGCCGGTGACGTGCCTGATTTCTTCTTTATCCTAGACCACCTTAGTCTGGCCAACCATAGCCTAGTGTAGTGTTTCCGTGTCACGGGAGTGGAGCTCTGTGCGACCGTACATGCACATGGTTTTAACTTGTTAGTTAAAATATTTCCAAAATGTAACCATTTGCATTCGGTTTGTATGAAATCCGGTCGGGTTTGCCTGAAATTCATCCGTGTTTGCACGAATACGCCTGGTTGGTTTGAGTTGTTTTGAAACCTGGCTAGCGTTGGATGGCTGCCTCCCGCATCCGTGTCTGCGGATGGATGCGGGAGGTTTTTTGTGGGTTGCCGTTGGAGATGCCCTAATGTGAATGTATCTGTGAACCAGCTCTTTAAGGTTGATATGAATGTTGAACTTGGAACGCATCGCGTCTATACATTAATGTATAATTGTGGACTATTGTATCGATCGCTAAGCCAAGTAGTACTACTATGAACTACTCCCTCGGCCCATGAAAACTGTACATCTAGCACTAGAAATTTTTTCAACAAAGAGTGTACATCTACACTTCCAATGCACTTAGCCTTTAATCTAATCGGTATTGATTGACTGATATCTTAAAAATGCCCCCTTATGCAAAGTACATGAAAGACATCATCACCAACAAGAGAAAAATACCGAAAGCTGAAATCCCCACCATGCTTGCTAATTACACTTTTAAGGATGGAGTACCTAAAAAACTTGGAGATCCGGGAATCCCAACTATACCTTGCTCCATCAAAAGAAACTATGTGAAAACTGCTTTTATGTGATTTAGGAGCTGGTGTTAGCGTTATGCCTTTCTCTTTATATAAAAGAATTGATTTGAATAAACTCACACCTACTAAAATATCTTTGCAAATGGCTGACAAATCAACTGTCATACCTATCGGTATTTGTGAGGATTTGCCCGTTGTTGTTGCTATTGTTACTATCTTAACTGACTTTGTCATACTTGAGATGCCCGAGGACGACAACATGTCGATTATCCTTGGTAGACCCTTTTTGAATACTGCAGGGGCTGTTGTTGATTGTAATAAAAGCAAGGCCACTTTTCATATCAATGGTAATGAGCATACGGTGCACTTTCCGAAGAAACAATTCCAAGTGAATGGTATTTATGTTATTGAAAAATCTCCGACAATCACTATTGGAAGTTTTCAACTACCTCTACCTACTACGAAAAAGAAATATGAAATGCTTATTGTTGGGAACATTCATATCCCCGTTGAGGTAACTTAGTGATTTATGAAAGTTCTTCGGTTTCATGCTAATCGAAAGTGGTTGTTAATAAGACTTGATCAACCTTATTAATGGATCATTTTTAGAGGTATGAACTTGATGAATTTAGTGAGCACTACCTTCTGTCCCCACCTTTTGTTTTCTGTTTTTATTAGTTAAATAAAATAAAATGCCATGTTTTGTCTGTTTTCTGTATTTCCCGTGCAATAAAAAATGACCCCAAAATAAAAGTTTTCAGAATGCTCTGAAAATTTAATACGTTTTTTTCTGATTATTTAAGAATTTTTGGTGCAAATAACATCAAAGGGGGTGCACCAGGTGGGCACAACCCACCTGGGTGCGCCAGCACCCCCAGGCGCACCCTGGTGGGTTGTGGTCCCCACGTGGCCCCCCTCACTTATCTCTTCATCCCATATCATCACCTACCTCCAGAAAAAAAAATCACCATTGCTCTCTCTCATGTTCTTGCTCTCAAACCCACAGATTTCGATCTCTTTGCTCGAAGCTCCATTTCTGAAACTGTTTTGGAGGATTGTTGCTCGGTATGTGACTACTCCGTTGGTCCAATTAGTTTTTGCTTTAGTGGTTTATATTTTGAATAATTAGTTACTCTTGGTGCTGCTGTAGATGAGCTTGCATGTTGAATTCTTAGAGTTCTAAGTAGTTTGAATGCTTGATATCGACTCTATGCATCCCTATGAGTAGTTGCTTTCAATCTTGTGAAGTTTTGTTGAGAAATATTTTGTGGACTAAAAATTTCAGAATTTTGTGCATAGGAAAAATATGAGTATCCTTAGGAAGTTTGCTTCCAAGAAAAACTCCAAGGGAGTTATTGGGGATTCGTCAGACAATGACCTCCACACCCGGAGAATGGCGGAGGTACAACCATGTGAATGGCCGCACAACCCCTTCATGGATGGAGCCGGAATCCGTCAAGAGTTTGCACAATATGCTGCTAATGTCGGCCTCACCGAGTTCATCGCAACTGAGTGTGAACAATATCATCTCCTCACAAATTCCTTTGTGCAAAGTTTTCATTTCATAAGTAGGAATAATCCTCCTGAGGTGCAGTTTAATTTATATGCTGAAACCCGTCAGATACCACTTACTGAATTTTGTGACATCTTCTTGATCCATTCTGACGGGGAAATAAGAGAGCCCAGGCCCGCAGAGTTTGATGGTTTTTACCGCACTCTGATAGTGGGGGATGAAAGAGGGGTGTCAGGTGTCACCGCCACTAGCTTACACTTTCCGGTTGTGCACTATTTTGCTCTATTCATTACGAAGTGTTCGCTTGCTAGAGAGAAGGTAGGTGCACTCAGTGCCCCAGACTTTGCTGTTTTACGTCGTGCACTTTACGGCGACAACACTTATAGCTTGGGAGCTACTGTGGCACATCGCCTCCACATTAACATATCCAAGGGTAAAATACATGGTGGTATTTACGCTACTCGCTTGGCGAGTCACTTTAACGTTTAGATACGCCAGCATGATTATCCTTTACCCAAGGTTTGTTTAGATTGTCAACCTATGGCACACCACCAGTTTATTGATAGTGAGAACACCACTATGGATGTTCCTTATAACTTGGTCTTTAGTGGGATTACTCGTGATGTTATTCGTTGCCTGCACCTGCTTTGTTTGATCCTATTGCCAGGGGCGGATATAGGATTATGCCTGAGGACACTGTCGCCTACCGGAACAACCTGGTTGCGGCACAGGAGGAGCCTCAGCAGTGGGACCCTCAGGTGCCCGCTCCCCATCACTTCAACATGGGACGTGATGGCTTCTTCGAGTGGTGATTACCAAGTTAGGCCAAAAGCCTAAGCTTGGGGGAGTACGCATTTCCACCGATATTACATTCATGTTCACACATTTTCATTCCAATTGTCGGTGTCCACACTTTTGTATTGTATTATCCATGTTAGATTTATTTTCTCGCCTTCTTCTTGTGTGTTTGAAAATCTTTGAGAAAATACAAAAATGTTTCCCGCTTCTTTTTTATTTTTCTTTCTAGTGTAATTAATTGTAGTATTAAAAAGAAAACCCAAAAAGATTTCCATGTTCTCCTTTTGCTTGTTGGGAGCTTTCCCTTGTAAATCGTTTTTCTCGTTTTTGTTTTTCCCTTTTATTTGCTTGTTCAAGAAAACCCAAAAACTCCAAAAAATATTTCAGTGTGTTTCTCTGAATTTCTTTTCTTTTTATTGAGTCATACTGAGGAGAAGACCACGATGAAAATGTTGAGTGGCTCTCATATGCATTACTGTTGATCTAACAAAGAGCCCATATTTCTTTGTCTTCTCCTTTTGAATAAAATGTTTGCAGATTCCAGCTTAGCCCACGGCACTCTTGCACTATTATTATTTTCAAATCGTTAGGTCGTGCAAGTGAAAGGCAATAATGACGATATTTGATGAACTGGTTGTGGCAGAGAGAAATGGGTATGAACTCAACTTGTTCTGTTTTTGTAGATATGTTTAATCTAGTATCCATGATTCAGCCTATTATGATCAAACATATTTGCAATGACAATTAGATATTATAGTTTCTCATGCCATGCTTAAGTAGGTATGAGTGGATAATGATTTATCTTGGATGTCAACATTGCGTTAAAATAATTGTGATGTAGTATGATGATATGTTATCCTCCTCTGAATGTTCGAGTGGCCTGACTTGGCACATGTTCATGCATGTAGTTGAATCAAAACCAACATAGCCTCTATGATATTTATGTTCATGGTGTTCATATCCTACTCATGCTAGTTTATGCATAATGCATGTTCATGACCGTTTTCGCTCTCTAGCTAGCCACTTCTCAACCTATTTGCTAGCCTTCACCTATACTAAGCGGGAATTCTGCTTGTGCATCAAAAACCTGAAACCCAAGTTTTTCCAGATGAGTCCACCATACCTACCTATATACGATATTACCCTGCCGTCCTAAGTAAATTTGCATGTGCCACCTCTAAAAATTTCAAATAAATATCCTTTCTGTGTGCCTGGATTGTTCATAGAACGACAGGAAGTAGTCAGTAACTTCCATGCTAAGCGGGCTACTCTCATGATGAGTGTTTATTCACTTTTCCTTGCACGAGAGGGCGGTAATAGGGATTCCCAGTACTGAATTCAAATTGCAAATAATTAAACAAAACTCCCCTAGGACTATTGTTGGTATGGACGGTACCCGTTGTTTTGGACAAGCCGTGGAGTGTGATAGTTGGTGGAGGGGGGGTAAACCTTTACTTTTATCGCTTGGGAACCGACATTAATGTGTTTAGCATGGAAGATACTGATAACTGATGGTTGAGAACTAAACAAGAAGGGTGCATTTCTCAAAAATTCATTTACCTTTGTTTTAAAAACTTGAGCTCTGGCGCCGCTGCAAATCGATGCTTCCCTTTGAGAAGGGACTATCTATTTACTTTTATGTTGTGTCATCACCTTCTCAAATAAGCGCTAGAACCTGAGAGCACTATTGCCATCCTCATGCATTGTGTGTAGCTAATGTTGGGTGCATCATGACTGGATCTTTTCTACCATGAATTACAATGTTTAGTCGTTGCTTGAACTTTGGAGGTGCTCTTCATTTATGTTTTGAGGTCTCAGAAAGGGCTAGTGAGATACCACTATTGTCATATTATATCATGGTTGTTTTGACAAAGTGTTGTCATTTGAGATAACTTATTATTGCTCGCTAGTTGATTATGTCATTGATATGAGTTAATATAATTTTTAAGAGTTATTGTCGACATGGTTAGTTATAATCTTGGCTGAAAACCTGGGTGCTACTTAAGCTTATTTATGTAAACAAGAGCAAAAGAGTTCGTAAAAGTTTTTCTTTTTCACTTTCATTTTATCAATTGAATTGCTTGAGGACAAGCACAGGTCTAAGCTCGGGGGAGTTGACACGTCTCCGTCGTATCTACTTTTCCTAACGCTTTTCCTCCTGTTTTGGACTCTAATTTGCATGATTTGAATGAAACTAACCCGGACTGACGCTGTTTTCAGCAGAACTACCATGGTGTTGTTTTTGTGCAGAAATAAAAGTTCTCAGATTGGAACGAAACTTTGCGAGGATTTTTTATACAATAAAAAAGAATTTCTGGAGCCAAGAACCACCGGAGGGGGGCACCAGTGTGGGCACAACCCACCAAGGCGCGCCCCCCTCCAGGCGCGCCCAGGTGGGTTGTCCCCACCTGGTGGCCCCGCAGGCCTCAACCCTGATACTATAAAATCACATTTTTGGAGAAAAAATCAGGGAGAAAGAATTATCGCGTTTCACAAGATGGAGCCGCCGCCACCTCCTGTTCTTCATCGGGAGGCCAGATCTGGAGTCCATTTGGGGCTCTAGAGAGGAGGATCTTCGATGTTCATCATCACCAACCCTTCTCCATCGCCAATTCCATGATGCTCCCCACTGGGTGTGAGTAATTCCTTCATAGGCCCACTGGTCAGTGAGGAGTTGGATGAGATTCATCATATAATCGAGTTAGTGTTTGTCAGGGCTTGATCCCTAGTATCCATTATGTTATGAAATTTATGTTGCTATGACTTTTCCATGCTTAATGCTTGTCACTTTGGGCCCGGGTGCCATGATTTCAGATCTGAGCCGTTTATGTTATCACCATTATATCTATGTTCTAGATCCGATCTTGCAAGTTATAGTCACCTACTGCGTGTTAAGATCCGGCAAACCCGGAGTGACAGAAGTCGGGACACTTCCCGGTGATGACCGTAGTTTGAGGAGTTCATGTATTCACTATGTGTTAATGCTTTGTTATGATTCTATATTAAAAGGAGGCCTTAATATCCCTTAGTTTCCAATAGGACCCCGCTGCCACGGGAGGGTAGGACAAAAGATGTCATGCAAATTCTTTCCATAAGCACGTATGACTATTTATGGAATACATGCCTACATTATATTTATGAACTAGAGCTAGTGCCGTATTGCCCTAGGTTATGACTGTTATATGATGAATATCATCCAACGAATTCACTGATCCAATGCCTATAAATTTCTCTTATATTGTTTCTGATAAGTTACTACTGCTACTGTTACTATTGCACTTGCTACAAAATCATTGCTATCACTGTTACCGTTACTATTGTTGTTGCTACTACTATCAAAACTATCATACTACTTTGCTACTGATCACTTTGCTGCAGATAATTAATCTCCAGGTGTGGTTGAATTGACAACCTAGCTGCTAATACTTGCAAATATTCTTTGGCTCCCCTTGTGTTGAATCAATAAATTTGGGTTGAATACTCTACCCTCGAAAACTGTTGCAATCTTCTATACTTGTGGGTTATCAAATGCTAGAGTTCAGTTGAACTGCACAAAAACTTTGGGTGGTTCATTGGCTCGACTACTTCCTTCCTTTCCTGTCAGTCACTTATCTCGACTTCCAGTCAAAGGAAGCACTAATTGATATGCTTCCTCACACAGGTTGGTACTGGTCTTCATCCTGATTAGTGTGCTTGCTATATATAATGGTAATTTTGTATTGTGCTACTATTGGACGATTTTATAAAGGAGTAAATTGTGAGCCTAAACTCACAGAAAATCCTTACATTGGCCGATTTCAGTAGAACTGCACAAAAAGATTAGATGGGCAGATACTTATGATGCTGCTATGTACTCCCAAGTTCACTCAGACAAGCATCGATGTTGACAAGAAGAAGTGCCAGAGTGAACGCCAACAATATTTCTTGGCGCATAGCCCCAAAAATGTAGTCCAGGCTTTGGTCTCAACTTGCGCTTTTTGGTTATCGGCTCGTATGCTGGTAGCGAACTGTATGCCATGGAGTCTAAAGAATCCAGTCAAGTTGGTATAGGTGTATATTCATATGGCACTTAACCAGTCCGCATGCTTGGGATGCTCCATTTCAGTTTAACTGCACAAAAACTTTGAGTGGTTCATTTTGTCGACCGCCTGGTTTGTTGTCTGCAATGTAGAATTTTGGCGAGATACAGGACAAAGATGGGCCAGTAAACTAGTTGTATGAAAGCAGTGGCCAAGTTGCTCAAACCTCTCGCGGCATCAAGGCCACTATCATGAGGATAAACCTACAAGCAAAGTTCGGATGGTATGTGTTGCCTCTTATGTACTAAAATTTTTGCTCGGACAAGCATTAATTTTAGCAAGAAGTACCACCGAGTGAACATCACTTACA
The DNA here is from genome assembly GCA_021605205.1 of Aegilops longissima. Lineage (NCBI taxonomy): Eukaryota > Viridiplantae > Streptophyta > Magnoliopsida > Poales > Poaceae > Aegilops > Aegilops longissima. The sequence goes on along the minus strand of CM038680.1, from coordinate 178,270,810 downwards.
AGTCTGTACCCTAGGTAATTAAAGTGTGTTGATGGATGATATTGGCTATGTTCTCTCAATCATTCATATGCTTAAAAACATGCTGAACTTGTGTATATCTGAATCTTTTTATGAATGTTAGCTATGAATATTGGCTTGTGATCTATGAATCATTTGGATGCATAGGCATGCTGAACTTGTTTATACATGATGTAGACATGAACGAGATGCTTCTCCGGTCAATAACCAATAGCGGGACCTGGATGCCCATATTGGTTCCTACATATTCTACGAAGATCTTTATCGGTCGAACCTTTATGACAACATACATAGTTCCCTTTGTCTGTTGGTATGTTACTTGCCCGAGATTCGATCGTCGGTATCTCCATACCTAGTTCAATCTCATTACTGGCAAGTCTCTTTACTCGTTCCGTAATACATCATCTTGTAACTAACTCCTTAGTCACTTTGCTTGCAAGCTTCTTGTGATGTTGTATGAGAGAGCCCAGAGATACCTCTCCGTCATACGGAGTGACAAATCCCAATCTCGATTCACACCAGACACCTTCGGAGATACCTGTAGAGCATCTTTGTAATCACCCAGTTATGTCGTGATGTTTGATATCACACAAGGTATTCCTTCGGTATCCGGGTGTTGCATGATCTCATGGTCGAAGGAATATGTATTTGACATTAAGGAAGCAATAGCAATAAACTAAACGATCATATGCTAAGCTAACTGATGGGTCTTGTCCATCACATCATTCTTCTAATGATGTGATCTCGTTATCAAATGACAACTCATGTCTATGGTCAGGAAACCTTAACCATTTTTTGATCAACGAGCTAGTCTAGTAGAGGCTTACTAGGAACTTGGTATTTGCTTATGTATTCACACATGTATTTAAGTTTCCGGTCAATACAATTCTAGCATGAATAATAAACCTTTATCATGATTAAGGAAATATAACAATAACCACTTTATTATTGCCTCTAGGGCATATTAACACAAATGTCCATGCTACAAAAGAAAAGAATATGTGATGAATATGATGGGTAGCATTCCACATCAAAAATTCTGTTTTTATCATTTACCTACTCGAGGATGAGCAGAATTAAGCTTGGGGATGATGATACGTCTCCAATGTATCTATAATTTTTTATTGTTCTATGCTATTAAAGTAACAACCTTGGATGTTTTATACTCATTTACTATCAACTTTATATCATTTTTTGGGACTAACCTATTGACATAGTGCCCAGTGCCAATTGTTGTTTTCTGCTTGTTTTTTTACTTTGCAGAATATCAATACCAAACGAAGTCCAAATGCCACGAAACTTTTTGGAGATTCTTTTTTTGGACAGAAGACACCGAGGGAGCCATAGAAGTGCACGGGAGGAGGCCCATGGGGGCCACTAGGCACCAGGGCGCACCCTGGTGGGTAGTGAGCACCACAGGAAGCTTCTCCACCGCCATCCTGAAGGAAATATGCCCTAGAGGCAATAATAAAGTTGTTATTTATATTTCCATATATCATGATAAATGTTTATTATTCATGCTAGAATTGTATTAACTGGAAACTTGGTACATGTGTGAATACATAGACAAACATAGTGTCCCTAGTATGCCTCTACTGGACTAGCTCGTTAATCAAAGATGGTTAAGTTTCCTAGCCATAGACATGTGTTGTCATTTGATGAATGCAGTCACATCATTAGGGAATGACGTGATGGACAAGACCCATCTGTTAGCTTAGCACTATGATCTTTTAGTTTATTGCTATTGCTTTCTTCATGACTTATACATGTTCCTATGACTATGAGATAATGCAACTCCCGAATACCGAAGGAACACTTAGTGTGCTATCAAACATCACAATGTAACTGGGTGATTATAAAGATGCTCTACAGGTGTCTCGGATGGTGTTTGTTGAGTTGGCATAGATCGAGATTAGGATTTGTCACTCCGATTGTCGGAGAGGTATCTCTGGGCCCTCTCGGTAATGCACATCACTATAAGCCTTGCAAGCAATGTGACTAATGAGTTAGTTGCGGGATGATGCATTACAAAACGAGTAAAGAACTTGCCAGTAATGGGATTGAACTAGGTATGGTGATACTGACGATCGAATCTCGGGCAAGCAACATACAGATGACAAAGGGAATAATGTATGTTGTTATGCGGTTTGACCGATAAAGACCTTCGTAGAATATGTAGGAGCCAATATGAGCATCCAGGTTCAGCTATTGGTTATTGACCGGAGATGTGTCTCGGTCATGTCTACATAGTTCTCGAACCCATAGGGTCCGCACGCTTAACATTCGATGATGATTTGTATTATGAGTTTATGTGATTTGATGACCGAAGGTTGTTCGAAGTCCCGGATGAGATCACGGACGTGACGAGGATTCTCAATGTAGCGACCAGACCCGAATGGATCTAGCGCTCGTGCTCGATGTCATCCTCGGATCGAATGCCGACACCACCGAAGATTTCAAGGATTTATAGCAGAGTAGCAATCACACACTTATTACATCGTTGTCCTCAAGGGAACTGAATACAAAATATGGCTTAAGGCCATCTAAAGATAACAGCGGAAGGCTTGGAAGATAAGCGAGTCCATCAACTCCAACGGCATCACTGAGTATAGAACCACGACCTAACACCTTACTCGTCGTTCTAAAAGTCTCAACGTGAAAAGTTGCAGCCAAAACGGGTCAAGACATGGAATATGCTGGCAATGTAACACATAAAGAGCAATGAATGAATAAGCCTATACTACATGCTTATTTGGCTGGTGGTAAGGCTCTACGGTTACATTTGCATAAAGCTGATTTTTCCCTACATCAAAGGAATAATTTTATTTAACTATCATGGTGGTTGTTAAACATTGAGAATGGTTGACAGATTCTCAATCCCAATTAAAAAGTACTCATCAAAACCCAATAACTTTTATTTAGAAGTAACATGTTGAGATTCACATGATAATCAAGTACCGGATACTCAAATTGTCCATAACCGGGACACGGCTAATCATGATTAGTTTATACACTCTGCAGAGGTTTGCACACTTTTCCCCACAAGACTCGATCGCCTCCGCTTGGTTCTCGTGACTACATGGTGTTTGAGAAACGGATGACCGAGACATAGTCTTCGTAAGCGCTAGCACCTTACATGTGGGTAGACCGTACCAACCTATATCCCCTACATCAGCTAGCCTACCCGTAAGAGTTCATGACGACTTAGTCAACTACGCCAGAGCCCATAATTGGCTTGTGGCTGCACACGGAAGTTTCCAGTTTGAAAAATCTTATGATCCCTTAGAGCCAGGTGGCGGTCCAAGAAATACAGCAAGTCTGATAGAAACCAGTGCCTCAATCCACCCAGATGTGTGTTAGGTTGCCACCTTAGATAAACCATTAATTAAACAATCTCACATCTGTCATGGATATTCACTCACCCAATCCACGTCTACAAGCATAGCATGGCATGAACAAGCAAACGTAGAAGTAACTCCCAAGGTTTCATAAGTAAAACAGGTAATAGGTACTACCTCAATCTACTTCCCAAACCCACAATTTAATTTGATCCTAAACATGCAAGTGTTTGAGGGTTTGATCTAATGCAATAAAACTGGGTAGTAAAAAGGTATGATCAAAGTGTTACTTGCCTTGCCGATGATCCATGAGTCCTAGAGATTCAAGTAACAAGCGGCGCACCGGTGATCTAACGCAGACAAACAACAAGCATACAATAAGTACTCATCTAATGCACAGAAATCTCGAATAAAAGATCTAACCAGAGTTCAACTTAAGAACCCTGGTTGCAAAAGAATCGAATCAAAACAAACTCCGAAAATCGAAACTCGAGAGAGAACGCGTCTCGGTTTAGCGATCTGAAATTAGGTCAAAATTTCACAGTGGCAAAACTCTGTGAAAGTAGGGTAGTCGAACGGCGGTTTCGTTCTGAAACTCCAGCGCTTGAATCACCTGATTCGATAAACGAGCGAGAAATAAAACAGTTTTGAAAATCAGATCTCAAATCAAATCGAAAATAATGGATTAATTCCGATTAAAAAGAAAAACGACGAACGAGTTAAATTGCGAACGTTAGTTAACGAACGAATCTAACGAACGCGTTCCTTTGAAACGAACGGTTCGGTGAACGTCCGATTAAATAAGAAAACCGAAAAAACAAAACCAAACTAGGTTTTTTTAAAAAAAACCAAACATTTTTTAAAATAAACCGGATCGGTCCGAGGGAATAAACCGAATCGGGCGGCGGGCGGGCGGCTACCTCCGGCGTCTCTCGCCGGGCGGGTCCGCGGGGCTCAGCTGGGTGGCGGGGTCCGCGGGGTGGAGGCGAGGGGCGGCGGCGCCCACGGCGGCGGGGTTCGATCGGGCGCTGGTTAGGCGGCTCCGGGGAGCGTCTGGCGGCGGGGCTCGCTCGGGCGGCCGAGCACGCGAGGAGAGGAGGAGGTGGGCGGGGGCGCTGGTTGGGCGGTGGGCCTCGGCCTGGGGCTACAAGGTGCGTTTTTTTTTTTAAAATTAAAACCAAACGAAATAAAAAAAATACCAAATGAACTCCAAATTAAATAAAACAAATTTTCCCCGACTCCTAAAAATGAGTCGAACAAAATGAACTTTTTAAAAACGGCAAACATGCATAATATTTTTAAAATGCTCATTTTTGCCTAAGCAAAATAAATCTTTCAAAACCAAATTTGGTTTATTTATAATATCTTCATTTTTCCTAATTGTTTGGGAAAGTCATATTATTCCCTCTCAAGATATTTTTATAGGAAAAACTTTATGAAGATAATTTAAATAATCCAATGATCCTATTTTCAAAATTTGGAAAATCCCAAATATGAAAATTTCGAAACTTCCAACTCTCTCCGAGGGTCCTTGAGTTGCGTGAAATTTCTAGGATCGGAAAAAATGCGAGAAAATATGATATGCATGATGACCTAATGTATAACATTCCAAATTGAAAATTTGGGATGTTACAAACCTACCCCCTTAAGATGAATCTCGCCCTCGAGATTCGGGTTGGCTAGAAAATAGGTGAGGTGGTCCTAAGCAAAACTTCCTCTCTTTCCTGGTGGCTTCATCCTCGGTGTGGTGGCTCCAATCGAACTTTGCAAAATTTGATAACCTTGCTGCGGGTAACTCTGCTAGCATAATCGAGAATCTTAACCGTTTTTCCTCATATGTCAAGTCATCCTTCACTTGAATTGCTTCCAGTGGCACTTTGTGTCTCTTAACGGTACCTCTGCTATCTCGGGTGACATTTCTTCAATCGAGAAACATGGAATACATCATGAACTTCGACAGTCCTTCCGCAATTCCAACTTATACGCAACTTCTCCCATGCGTTGCAAAATCTTATATGGTCCAACGAAGCAGGTGCTAACTTTCCTTTAACTCCAAAACGCTTCACTCCTCGAGCGGGATACTCGAGATATACTCTGTCTCCAACTTCATACTCGATTGCTTTGCGCTTTGAATCGGCGTAGCTCTTACATGCAGACTGGGCTACCTTGAGCCTGTCTCGAATCAACTTAACTTTCTGTTCGGACTCCTTAATCAAATCTGGTCCAAACAACCGGCGATCTCCGGTTTAGTCCCATGACAACGGTGTCCTGCACCTTCTTCCATACAAGGCCTCGAAGGTGCCATCTTTAAGCTGGTTTGGTAATCTGTTATTGTAGGAAAATTCTGCATACGGCAAATTGTCATCCCAACTAGATCCATAATCTAGTGCACAAGCTCTCAAAGATGTCCTCCAAAATCTGATTGACTCTCTCGGTTTGTCCATCGGTCTGTGGGTGGAAAGTCTGTGCTGAATTCCAATCGGGTTCCCAATGTTTCGTGTAACCGGTTCCAAAATTTTGAAGTAAACTGGGTTCCTCTCGTGCGATACAATGCTCCTTGGAACTCCGTAAGCATACAATTCTAGTCATGTATATTTTTGCCAACTTAGCACTGCTATAGGTAGTCTTGACCGGAATGAAATGGGCTACCTTGGTAAACGGTCGACTATGACCCAAATCGAGTCATATCCTGAACGGGTCTTTGGCAAACCTGTGATGAAATCCATACCTAGTTTATCCCACTTCCATTCGGTATCGGCAATGGTTGTAACAATCCTGCTGGCTTCGATGCTCGCCTTTACTTTCGACATACGTCATAACTGCTACGTACTCGCAATATCCTTCTTCATTCCGTCCACCGAAAATATTCTTCAAATCCAAATACATCTTGGTATTTCCGGGTGAATCGAATAGGGTGAATCATGGGCTTCTTGTAAAATCAACTTCGATCTACGGGTCATTGGGCACATAAACACGGTCTTCAAACCATAGGGTATCGTGCTCATCCTCACGAAATCCTTTAGCTTTTCCTTTGCTCATTTTCTCCTTTATAGAGGCAACTTCCTTATCGCCTTTTGGGCTTCTCGATTTTGTCCATCGATTCGATTGAATTTCCAATGTTGCTACATAGCCTCTCGAACTATTTCCAAACATAGCTCTCGAAGGTCCTCGGCTAACTCATTGGGTATTCCTCCCATCATTAGGGTATTGACGTGGCTCTTACGGCTCAATGCGCCTGCTACGACATTAGCCTTTCGGGGTGATAATGCAATCTCATATCGTAATCCTTGATTAGCTCTAACCATCTCCTCTGTCTCGAGATTCAATTCATACGTGTGAAGATGTACTTCAAACTCTTGTGATCCGTATATACTTCACAATGATTTCCAATGAGAAAATGTCTCCACGCCTTCAAGGCATGCACAACGGCTGCTAACTCCAAATCATGAGTGGCATAATTCAACTCATGGGGCTTAAGTTGTCGTGAAGCATACGAAACAACTCTTCCTTCCTGCATAAGCACTGCTCCAAGTCCTCGACGTGAAGCGTGCGCAATACACCTCATAATCCTTAGTCCGATCCGCAATATCAAACCGGTGAGGTAACCAATCTTTTCTTCAACTCCTGAAAACTTGCCTCGCAGTCCTCGAGTCCATATGAATTTGTTTTCCTTCTTCAACAATTCTGTCATAGGCTTTGCAATCCTTGAGAAATTCTCAATGAATCTTCGGTAGTATCCTGCGAGTCCAAGGAAACTCGAATCTCTCAACTGTCGTTGGTGCTTCCCATTTGGTTACGGTCTCAACCTTTGTGGGGTCAATGCTATTCCTTCTCCGGATATAACATGTCCGAGAAATCCAACTTCCTTTAACCAAAATTCACATTTGCTGAACTTGGCATACAACTGGTGTTCCTCGGTTTCTCCAAAACCAATCTCAAATGTTCCTTGTGTTCCTCTTCATTCTTCAAGAAAATCAAAATGTCATCAATGAACACCACGACGAACTTGTCCAAAACTCCATAAACACTTTGTTCATCGTGTTCATGAAATAGGCTGGTGCGTTAGTCATCCAAATGACATAACGGTATACTCATACAGTCCATATCTCGTGGTAAATGCTGTCTTGGGTATGTCCTGCTCCCGAATCTTCAATCGATGGTACCACGATCGCAAGTCGATCTTGGAAAACACTTTGGCTCCTTGCAAGCGATCAAACAGATCATTTATCATAGGTAGTGGGTACTTGTTCTTGATGGTTACTTCATTCAATCCACGATAATCAACAACCATTCTCAAAGATCCATCCTTCTTCTCCACCAATAAACGGGTGATCCCCAAGGTGAAGAACTTGGGCGAATAAAGCCTTTATCCAATAGTTCCTTAATCTGCTTCTTGATTTCCGCCAAATCCTTTGCGGGCATCTGACGGTCGCTTCGATATCGGGCCTGTTCTCGCAACAGCTCGATCAAAACTCAATGTCTCTATCCGGCGGCATTCACGCAATTCTTCCGAAATACCTCAGATAATCCTTTACCATCGGTACTTCTTCCGCACCACTCGATAAGCAATTAACTTGTGCTCTCCTCGGCTCGTGCCGTGATACATACTTAATCCTTCTTCCTTCCGGTGTGGTGAGCAAAATTGACCTTGCGGTACAATCTATGTTTCCTCCATACCTTGATAACCAATCCATTCCTAATATCACATCCAATCCTTGGGATTCCGTAACTATTAGGTCCGAGGGGAAAACATAGTGTCCGATCCTTAGTGGCGCCGATCACACCATTTACTAGCCATGTACTCTGCTCGGGTGAGGTTACTAGCATGGGTGACCTAAGGGCTTGGGTTGGTAACTTGTACTTATCCACAAATCCCTTTATATGTATGAATGCGATGCACCAAGATCAAAAAGGACAACCGCAGAAATGACTTAACCAAAAACTTACCGATTCGTGATCGGTGATCTTCAACCTCCTCCACATCAATGTGGTTCACCCGTCCCCTGTTGAAAGGGTTGGGCTTCTTTCCGAGCTTCCATTGCCATTTCCATTCGCCTTCGGATACCATTTGCATAATGCCCATCTTGCGGCACTTAAAGCAAGTAATGTGACTCAGTCTACCTTGGATGGTGTAGACGGGTTGGTGCGGTTCGTCGTTGCTTCCTCCATTCCGCTCCCATTCTTGGTGCCATTATGGTTGTCGAATTACCTCCTCCATGGGTATGCTGAAACTGAATTCTGATTTAGGGTATAACGTGGCTTCACCGGATCCCGAGTTATACTTCCCTTGTCCATACTTCCGCTTGCAGTTCTCAATTTGTCTGCTTTCCCTCAATCATCGAGCTCGGTCTACTAACTCCTGGTAGTTATTGAAACTTGCTACCATCAACGGCATCTTGAACTCATCATTCAGTCCTTCTAGAAACTTCTCTGTTTAGTCAGATCCGTAGTAACGCTATCCGGGGCATAACGTGCTAATTTGCTAAAGTCATCCACGATCGCCAACAGTCCTTCCTCCTTGGCGTAAGTTGCGAAACTCACGCTTCTTCATGGCCATGGCTCCTGCTGAAACATGGGCTGTGCGAAAAGCTTGTCAAACTGGTCCCATGTGGCAGTGTCTCACGGATAAGTGGTCGGGAATTCTCCCACCATGTCTTCTGCGGGTCCTTCAAGCTGATGTGCTGCAAACTTCACTCTTTCACCATCCGTGCATCCTGCAGTGGTCAGCCCCTTCCTATCTTGCGGAGCCACCATCTGCTACAATTGGCTCGGTGCTCTCGGAATACACCGCGGGTTCACTCTAAGGAAACGATTCGATGATCCGCAGGTGGTGGTGGTGGCGGTGGGTTGTTGTTGTTGTTGTTGTTCGCACCAATGTTTGAATCAGGTATTCTGCTGCTGGATCAATTGGGTGATCTCTGGCGGGAAAACGAATCCGGGTCGCGTCTGGGAGGCATCGATGGGTTTAGAAAAGGAGAGAAAGGTAGAATAGAATGAGGTCTAAGGGAAATCACTACCCAAATGCACATGAGCAAATGCACACAAATCACTTCATTCAATCAAACAAGGGCTACAATGATCTAACTATCGCAAAAGTGCGTGTACTATAAAGGTTTACATGGAGGGAATACTACTAATATGTGGGGGGACTTCTACTAATTTGAACCGGTGGAAGACTCCATGATGCCTGCTCCAGCTTCGTCTTCAAAATCGGGTTCACTTGGATCCGAATCTGTGTCATCGATGTTGATGTAGTCGATTGGGTGTTCGACATACTGGTCTTCATTCCTGAGCGCCAACTTCTTCTTGAGTTCTTCGATCTCGTACTTAAGATCGTATTGTGTCTTGCCAGAGCTACGATCTCGTCTATGTAGTCCTTGCGTGTAGTCTTTAGTTCTTCTTCCAATTCGATGATCCTTTCCTTCGTCTTCTGCAACTCCAACATGTCATTGCACATTTGATTCTCCCGCGCCGAATGTGCTGATTTAACTCCCGGATGAACGCTGCAATGGATCTATCCTTCTTGGTGCCGACGACGTCCCAGCTTGTCATCTCGGCGTCCGCAAATCTGGTAGATGGTGTCCTTGAGATCTTCTTGATAGACTTCTCCAATGCGTCCCATGGTGATGTGAGCTGCCATGCTCTTTCCTGCACTCCAAGTGGGTGCAATCAAAACACTATCTATTGGCCCGGTGATCGGGCAAATGTCCTTCCCGAATGTGAGCATGAATCTTCCAAATCGCTCCTCTTGAGCAGAGTGGCGTTGAAAGTCCCGTGAAGCTTGGTAATCCAATGTTCGGTACTTAGTAACTTCCTTCAAGTGAAATCCAAAAGGTGTGCCTTCATCCGGTTGGGTGTACTTGATCTTCGCGTCCGTCATCCTAAAGAGAGTAGAAAAGATGAGGAGTTAGAAAATGGGAAGAGAGAGTGATCTATGGCTTTAACTTAGTGGCGTGTCCTACCAATCGGCGTGTGCTCGATACCATTCTCTCAGAGCGACCAGACCGAATGGATCTAGCGCTCGTGCTCAAGTGTCATCCTGGATCAAGAATGTCGACACCACACAAGATTTCAAGGATTTATAGCAGAGTAGCAATCACACACTTATTACATCGTTGTCCTCAAGGGAACTGAATACAAAATATGGCTTAAGGCCATCTAAAGATAACAATGGAAGGCTTGGAAGATAAGCGAGTCCATCAACTCCAACGGCATCACCGAGTATAGAACCACGACCTAACACCTTACTAAATCGTTCAAAAGTCTCGCAACGTGAAAAGTTGCAGCCCAAAACGGGTCAAGACATGGAATATGCCGGCAATGTAACACATAAAGAGCAATGAATGAATAAGCCTATACTACATGCTTATTTGGCTGGTGGTAAGGCTCTCTGTTTACATTTGCATAAAGCTGATTTTTCCCTACATCAAAGGAATAATTTTATTTAACTATCATGGTGGTTGTTAAACATTGAGAATGGTTGACAAGATTCTCAATCCCAATTAAAAGTACTCATCAAAACCCAATAACTTTTATTTAGAAGTAACATGTTGAGATTCACATGATAATCAAGTACCGGATACTCAAATTGTCCATAACCGGGACACGGCTAATCATGATTAGTTTATACACTCTGCAGAGGTTTGCACACTTTTCCCCACAAGACTCGATCGCCTCCGCTTGGTTCTCGTGACTACATGGTGTTTGAGAAACGGATGACCGAGACATAGTCTTTCGAAGCGCTAGCACCTTACATGTGGGTAGACCGTACCAACCTATATCCCCTACATCAGCTAGCCTACCCGTAAGAGTTCGTGACGACTTAGTCAACTACGCCAGAGCCCATAATTGGCTTGTGGCTGCACACGAAGTTTCCAGTTTGAAAAATCTTATGATCCCTTAGAGCCCGGGTGGCGGTCCAAGAAATACAGAGCAAGTCTGATAGAAACCAGGTGCCTCAATCCACCCAGATGTGTGTTAGGTTGCCACCTTAGATAAACCATTAATTAAACAATCTCACATCTGTCATGGATATTCACTCACCCAATCCACGCCTACAAGCATAGCATGGCATGAACAAGCAAACGAGAAGTAACTCCCAAGGTTTCATAAGTAAAACAGTAATAGGTACTACCTCAATCTACTTCCCAAACCCACAATTTAATTTGATCCTAAACATGCAAGTGTTTGAGGGTTTGATCTAATGCAATAAAACTGGGTAGTAGAAAAGGTATGATCAAAGTGTTACTTGCCTTGCCGATGATCCATGAGTCCTAGAGATTCAAGTAACAAGCGGCGCACTCGGTGATCTAACGCAGACAAACAACAAGCATACAATAAGTACTCATCTAATGCACAGGAAATCTCGAATAAAAGATCTAACCAGAGAGTTCAACTTAAGAACCCTGGTTGCAAAAGAATCGAATCAAAACAAACTCCAAAATCGAAACTCGAGAGAGAACGCCTCGGTTTAGCGATCTGAAATTAGGTCAAAATTTCACAGTGGCAAAACTCTGTGAAAGTAGGGTAGTCGAACGGCGGTTTCATTCTGAAACTCCAGCGCTTGAATCACCCGATTCCGATAAACGAGCGAGAAATAAAACAGTTTTGAAAATCAGATCCAAATCAAATCGTAAAATAACGGATTAATTCCGATTAAAAGAAAAACGACGAACGAGTTAAATTGCGAACGTTCATAATGTAACGAATCTAACGAACGCTTTTCATCGAAACGAACGGTTCGGTGAACGTCCGTTAAATAAGAAAACCAAAAAACAAAACCAAACTAGGTTTTTTTTTAAAAAAACCAAACTTTTTTTTAAATAAACCGGATCGGTCCGAGGGAATAAACCGAATCGGGGCGGGCGGGGGCGCTACTCCGGCGGTCTCGCCGGGGGGTCCCGCGGGGCTCAATGAGGTGGCGGGGTCCCATGGGGGGAGGCGAGGCGGGCGGCCCACTGGCGGGCGGGCGGGGTTCGGCTCGAGGCGCTGGGTTGGGGCGGCTCCGTGAGGCGTCTGGCGGCGGGGTTCTCCTTCAGGCCGAGCGCCTTGAGGAGAGGAGGAGGTGGCCGGGGGCGCTGGTTGGGCGGCTGGGCCTCGGCCAGTATGCTGTGGTTTTTTTTTTTTAAAATTAAAACCAAACGAAATAAAAAATACCAAATGAACTCCAAATTAAATAAAACAAATTTTCCCGACTCCTAAAATGAGTCTAACAAAATGAACTTTTAAAAACGCAAACATGCATAATATTTTAAAATGCTCATTTTGCCTAAGCAAAATAAATCTTTCAAAACCAATTTTTGGTTTATTTATAATATCTTCATTTTTCCTAATTGTTTGGGAAAGTCATATTATTCCCTCTCAAGATATTTTTATAGGAAAAACTTTGTGAAGATAATTTAAATAATCCAATGATCCTATTTTCAAAATTTGGAAAATCCCAAATATGAAAATTTCGAAACTTCCAACTCTCTCCGAGGGTCCTTGAGTTGCGTGAAATTTCTAGGATCGAAAAAAAATGCGAGAAAATATGATATGCATGATGACCTAATGTATAACATTCCAAATTGAAAATTTGGGATGTTACACTCAAAATGGTCGAGACATAAAGATTCATATATTGGAAGGTTATATTCAGACACCGGAATGGTTCGGGTCGTTTCGGATAAGTTTCGGAGTACCGGGGGTTACCGGAACCCCCCCCCCGGAAGTTATTGGGCCTCATGGGCCTAGTGGTGGAAGAGAGGAAGTAGGCCTAGGAGTGGCGCACGCGCCCCCCCTATCCCAAACCTAATTGGACTAGGGTTGGGAGCGGCCCCCCCTTTCCTTCTCTCCTCCTCCTCCTTCCCCCTTCTCCTTGTGGGAATAGGAAAGGGGGGCGAATCCTACTTGGAGTAGGACTCCCCCATAGGCGCGCCACCCTTGGCGGCCTCCTCCTCCCTCCCTCCTTTATATACGTGGGAGGGGCACCCTAGAACACACAAGTTTATCTTTTAGCCGTGTGCGGTGCCCCTCCACGTAAACACATCTCGGTCATATCGTCAGAGTGCTTAGGCGAAGCCTCGCACCAAGAACTTCATCATCACCGCCACCACGCCGTCGTGCTGACGAAACTCTCCCTCGGCCTCAACTGGATCAAGAGTTCGAGGGACGTCACCGAGCTGAACTTGTGCAGATCGCGGAGGTGCCGTACGTTTGGTACTTGGATCAGTTGGATCGGGAAGACGTTCAACTATATCAACCGTGTTACTAAACGCTTCGGCTTTCGGTCTACGAGGGTACGTGGAGACACTCTCCCCGCTCATTGTTATGCTTCTCCTAGATAGATCTTGCGTGATCATAGGTAAATTTTTGAAATACTATGTTCCCCAACACATCCACCTCTATAATCATCTAAAATTCTCAAAACCCTAGGGGAGTCGACAGAATACTTTTCCAGCCGCCGCAAGTTCTAGAACCACGAGATCCAATCTAGAGGCCTTTTTCAACACTCTTCCGGAGGGGGCAACGATCACGGAGGGATTCTTCATCATCCTTGTTGCCCCTCCGATGATGCGTGAGTAGTTTACCATAGACCTACGGGTCCATAGGTAATAGCTAGATGGCTTCTTCTCTCTTTTTTGATCTTCAATACAATGTTCTCCTTGATGTTCCTGGAGATATATTTGATGTAATGACTTTTTGCGGCGTGTTTGTTGGGATCCGGTGAATTGTGAGTTTATGATCAGATCTATCCATGAATATTATTTGAGTCTTTTCTAAACTCTTTTATGTATGATCTTTATAGCCTCGTATTTATTCGCCGAAACTTTGGTTTGGTTTGGCCAACTAGATTGATTTTTCTTACCATGAGAAGAGGTGCTTTGTGATGGGTTCGATCTTGCGGTGCTCAATCTCAGTGACAGAAAGTGACGTGACATGCATGTATCGTTTCTATTAAAGATAAAAGGATGGGGTCTATTCCTACATGAATAGATCTTGTCTACATCATGTCATCGTTCTTATTGCATCACTTTGTTTTCCCATGAACTTAATACACCAAATGCATGCTGGATAGCGGGCGATGTGTGGAGTAATAGTAGTAGATGTAGGCAGGAGTCAGTCTACTAATCTTAGACGTGATGTCTATATACATGATCATTGCCTTGGATATCATCATCATTATTTGCTTTTCTGTCAATTGTCCAACAGTAATTTGTCTACCCACCGTATGTTATTTTCTCGAGAGAAGCCTCTAGTGAAATCTACGCCCCCCGGGACTATTTCCTATCATATTAAAACCAAAAATACCTTGTTGCACTTTTTCTTTAGTTATTTTATTTTGTGTTTTAGTTAGATCTATTTATAAAATCTCATACAATTTAATCTATCTCAATACCGAGGAGGGATTGACAACCCCTCTTACGCGTTGGGTTGCAAGTTTTTGTTGTTTGTGTGCAGGTGTTGTTTACATAGTGTTGCTTGGTTCTCCTACTAGATTGATAACCTTGGTTTCATAACTGAGGAAATACTTATCGTTGTTGTGCTGCATCATCCTCTCCTCTTCGGGGAATTACCAACGCAGATACAAGCAATCAGTTGTGGCATGAAGAAACTGTTGGCTAGTGAGGAGGGTGCCATCCTCACGTGCGCTGGGATGGCATGTCCCAAGAACAGTAACTGTTGGGGAGGCGGAGCCGATGACGAAGATGATGAAGAAGAAGCAAGGAGGTATGATGGGCGTTTGGGCGACGACTGGCTATTTTCTCTGTCTAGAACTCCTCGCCACACAAAAATGGAAGGGGCTGATGAAAATCCTGCTTCATGTTTGTGCGGCCCTTTTATAGTGCAATGTAGGAAGCGGATGAGGTGCCATTGAGAAGGGGGCGCGCATCCCGCCGTCTCAGGCTTGGCGTGCCATGGGTTGCCACCATCAATCACATATGGACTGATGATGCTCCTTGGCTTTCGCGAATGTTGGTGCCTCTGCTCCCACAAAAGCATGATGACGTCCCCACTCCTCCAAAGGGTCAACCCATTAGGATTGGTCCCTCCCACCAACACATGGCTTCCCCTCCCCTGAGTCGACGAACCTAATGATAGGGCCGAGGTGTGTTGTCGTTGCAATGGGAACCAAGGTGTCCCAAGCACGCCACATGGGCTAGCCAAATCCATGCCATAATGTCATACCAAATAAAAGCAAAGCTAGGGGTACAATACCCAGAAGGAGTCCAACCGTCATAGGAATGCCACATAGTGGCACGCATATCTATGTCAAGATCTAAATGCCGTCTAAGATCCGACTAGGGGAGAAAAAACATCATCAATTACGTTGATAAGGAATGCTCGCCAACCGAGTATGGCACAACAGGAATGCTCACTACATGGCACTAACGACCGCGAGCATAGCCCTGTCATTGATAGATCATTTAATGAAGCTGCAATCTACGAATGTAGGCCGTCGCAGGCCTACGCATAGTAGGTGGTAAAAATACCATCTTGCATGCGGCACATGCCCTCGCGTGATAAGACATGCTTCCTAAGGTCCATAGATAATGTCATTCCCTCAAGCGAAGAGGGGACTTTCAACCCCTCCAAAAACCCTAGATTAGCCGATTAGGTCATTCGTGATCATGTCGTCTACACCCCCATCTTCAACGACTTAATCCTCAACTTGCCAAACACGCCATTGTTCACACCATTGCAAAAATACGTCTGTAATATAATCACATATAAGCAGAAGTAATGGTATTATTTGCTACTCGTGAGCTCAAACTTGGGTAAAACTTGTGCCACATGTCCATCTGATAACATGAGGTGACGCCTCATTGTCATACATCCACAGTATTGCAGTTAGGTACATTGTCATGACCTCAAATGTAAGCCCAACCTACTCAGCGACAAAAAATATGTACCGAAATGAGAAGACGTTACTAACTAAAAGTGCCTTGTTTTTCGTTGGATATACATATTGTCACGCCCAATATACGACCCTATCCAAAAGGAACTCGACGGTCCCACCAAGGATAGACCCGCATATTGAAACGCTTTTGCAAGGTGAATACCATTACATCAACATTCCATAATAGTGGGGATACATACATAAGGCTCAAATGCCACAAGAATACATCAACATCATATACAAGAGATCCACATCCGACTACGGATGGAACACAAACAGAAACTCAAACGACATCCACCCTGCAGCCCAGGCTGCCGACCTGGAACCTATCCCCTGATCGAAGAAGAAGCAGAAGAAGAACTCCAACACAAGCAAACATCGCTCTCACGCCATGATCATCGCAAACCTGTACACCTGCAAATCGGTGGTGTAGTAATCAGGAGCCACGAGGACTCAAAGAATCCCATTACCATGGGTATCAAGACTAGCAAAGCTTAAGTAGGAAAGGAAGGGATAAAGTGGTGAGGTTGCAGCAGCGACTAAGCATATATGGTGGCTAACATACGCAAATGAGAGCGAGAAGAGAAACAAAGGAACGGTCGTCAACTAGTAATGATCAAGAAGTGATCCGAACTCCTACTTACGCCGACATAACCCGTAAACCGTGTTCTCCTCTCGATCAACCCCAAAATAGACACTCACGTTACGCATTTACACGGTTGGTGTATTTTAGAAGAGTTTGCTTCAAGTTTACTACAACCGGATATTAACAAATTCCCATCTGCCACATAACCATGGCACGGCTCTCGAAATTTTATACCTGCAGGGTGTCCCAACTTAGCCCATGATAAGCTCTCGCGATCAACGAAGGATATTCCTTCTCCCGGAAGACCCGATCAGTCTCGAATCCCGCTACAAGACATTTCGACAAAGAATAAAACAAGACCAGCAAAGCCGCCTGATCGCCGACAATCCCGATAGGAGCTGCACATATCTCGCTCGTGGCAACACCGGATGAGACATCCTACGAGTAAAACCAATCCTCAAGTTGCCCCAAGGTGGCCCCAGATCTACTCGGTTCGAACCAGCACTTAGAGAAGCAACGGCCCGGGGCTAATAAAGATGACCCTCGAGAGAGCGACTCCCAAGGGAAAAGTAGGTGGTGGTGAGGCAAATGGTAAAACCAATGTTGGGCCTTGCTGGAAAAGTCTTATTCAAAGCGAACTGTCAAGGGGGTCCCATAAATCACCCGACCGCGTTAGGGACGCAAAATCCGGGAACATAATACCGATATGACGGAAACTAGGGCGGCAAGAGTGGAACAAAACACCAGGCATAAGGCCGAGCCTTCCACCTTTACCAAGTATATAGATGCATTAATAAATAAGATATATTGTGATATCCCACCAAGTAAACATGTTCCAACAAGGAACAACATCTCCATGTTCCAACAAGGAACAAACTTCATCTTCACCTGCAACTAACAGCGCTATAAGAGGGGCTGAGCAAAGCAGTAACATAGCCAAACAACGGTTTGCTAGGAAGGGTAACAAAAGGTTAGAGGCTGACATGGCAATTTGGGATGGCTTGATAAACAGGTTAAAGGGAACGGAACAAAGCGATAGAAACGAAGCAACTAGCATAGCAATGCTAGTAGTGAGATCCAGGGTAGCGGTCATCTTGCCTGAAATCCCGCAAGGAAGAAGAACGAGTCCATGAAGAAGATGAACGGATGAAGCCGAACCAAGCGTAGACGAAGGAATCCTCACGATCGCAATGAAACAGAACTACCAAGAAGAAGCACACAACACAAGTAAACACACC